>BJCM01266269.1:0-16791 GCA_018326385.1 Flaveria bidentis | reverse complement strand
TCATGTCTTACACATGTGTAATGAATTGATTCAATGATATATAATATGTGGTTGTTGCTTATTAATGTTTATCTATTTCATATTATTATTGTGTTGAGTATAATTCATATGCATGAACTTATTATATAGGTTTGAAGTTATTGTACATAGTTCTTAGTCAATAATGATTGAGAAATGTGTTCAACCTAGTCGGATGAGTCTTCATGCTAATGGACCATACTTATGGACCATACGCATGAATACATCATGCTTGTGGACCAGTCGCACGACTGACCCAGGAGACTGGATCAGTCGTATGATTGAGACATAGGATTGAGTCAATCACACGACTGAACCTTGAGTCGTGCGCATGACTCAATCGCATAATTCAGTCGCACGACTGAACCATGCTAATGGTTCAGTCGTATGAATAGAAACTACAAACCTATAAATACCACTTAATTTGTGGAAAAACATAAGAATTTAAGAACAATTCTATAACACTTCGAATACACGAATCCTAGTCGTCCAGAACATCCAAGAAAGCCAATCCAACTTCAAAGTCTATTCTTGATCAATTCCTAATCATTCTTAATGTTTAGTTTATTCTTGTATCGATCAGGTTAAAGTTCTCACTGATTGGATCGCCAATCAAATAGGATTCCACACTATTTGATCTTGTTTCATGCATTATCAGTTAGTATTCCATACGTACACGGTCCTCACAAGTGGTATCAGAGCTTTGGCTCTTGATTTTGCATGTGATTTGATTAGTTTTGGTGTTAAACTTAATGTTTTCATTCAAAAGAGTCATCCTTTTGAGTCAAAAAGTGTTTTCAACGTTTTGTGGCATTAAAGTTTCGATTATTCACTATACAACATATTAGGGTTCTTGTAAAAATTGCGTGTTTGTGTCAAAGTGTCAAAATCTTCGATTTTGCAAAAACAACAGCCTTTAGTTGCATGACTAGCTCATTCGTACAATTGAACTCATTCTTACACTCCATTCACACGACTGAACTCTGTCGCATTCATTATTCGCACGATTGAACAGCTCCAGTCGTTTGAGTCCATTCGTCTTGTTCATACGCATGACTGAATCCAATCGCATGATTGAATTCATTCGCACCTTTCATTCGCATGAGTGAACCATACTCATAGTCCATTCGTACAATTGAAACTGTCTTGTTCTCCAAGTACCAAGTTTATAGAATTGGAAGATCAGTTTGCCGCGTTTACTGGCGGGAAGAACTCACGCATCCAGAAACTTCTGCTTCTGGAAAATGAGATAGGAAATCATAATAAACCGTCGAAGCTTATAACGTTAGATGACTATCCACAATGGAAACATTGGTTCAAGATTTACTTAAATGGAGTTGATCCCAATCTTTGGACATTCATCGAGACTAGTTACACGGTGCCAGTCAGTGCTAATGAAGTCAAGCTAACTTTGGGAGGAATGAATGAAGCACAAAAGATACTCTTCAATACTGAGAAGAAAGTTCATGCCCTGTTAACTTAGTCAATACCGAAAGACATCTTTCATCAGTTTTCTGAGAACAAACAGGCCAAAAAGCTATGGGAGGCTTTAGAGAAGAGATATGATGGTAATGCAACGTTAAAGGCGCTGAAGGCTAAGGCTCTCAAGAAGGAGTTTGGTAATTTCTCCTCAATAGAAAATGAGAGCATGGATGACATAATTGACAGGTTCTATCATCTAATGAGTGAGCTGCACACTCATGGTGTAACCATATTAATGGAAGATAAAGTTTCAAGTTTTGCTGATGGGTTGCCTAATAAATGGGATTCATTGTGTCCAATCTCAGACAGAATGGCATTCTTGCAATGTTGGACATAAATGACTTCATCTTGAAGTTAAGAGAGGAAGAACTGAGGATGAAGTACAAGTCAAAGAAAGGATCCTACATTCAGAATCCTTCACTCTACAACTCAGTTTCATCTCCAGTTGTTTCAAGAGCTCCTCTACAAACAGCTTTTGTGTCTAGCTCATATGCTTCTTCCCAAACCACTGCTTGAGGACCAAAAATGTCAGGGTCATCAAGGACTCAATACATAGTGTTTGAAGCCAACAGTACAAAGTTGAAGACCGAAAATATCGGTAATATCACAGTGGAAGTTGCAAAGGAGCACATGGATCTTCTAACAGCTGTTGTCCAAACCTATGATTGTTTAGTTGCCGGGAAGATTGGAAATTGTCATCTTGCAGATGAAGATTACGAGCAAGTTGATAGAATGAGCTAGAGAGAATGGACATCATGTGGGCCTTGGCAAGTGCAGTCAGAAGAGCTAAAAAGTTTGTCATGAAGACGGGGCATAACCTAATAGCCACTAAGGACACGACGTTTGGTTTTGAAAAAACCAAAGTAACATGCTTTAACTATGGTGAGAAGGGGCACTTTAAACGTGAATGTGTAAAGCCCAAGAAAACAGGTAATGGAAATCCATTTCCGACCTTCGACCGTTAAGACAATGACACAATTAGAACTGCTTCTTTGAGCAAAGAGACAAAGGCTCTTACTGCTCAAGGTGATGAATGGCAAGACTGGTCCTTCCGGTTTGTTTCTCTTGGAGAATCAAATATTGCCTTTATCGAAGTAGTAGATGATGGGTCTGCTAGTGAAGGTGAGATGGCAGTTGAGCAATCGATATCGGATATTGAAGAAGCTGCGAAAGTGGTAAATCACCTGGTTGTAGAAGAGCTTAGAGTAACAATTTCAGAATCTCCAGCCACCGAAGGATCTAATTCAGCTTTGATGGCTGATTCAACCATTTCATCATAGGTAAGTTCTCTAGACCAGTTATTTGATAAACATGCGTGTCATGAATGTGATAAATTTAGAGAAAGCATTGATCAGAAATTTGCTAGGTTATTAGAACACAATGATAACTTAGTAAATGATTTACAACTCTGCATTGAAGCTAATCGTATTTTAAAACAAAATGAGTGCAGTTTTAAAGAAAAGATAGAACTTTTGGGGAAACAACTAAGGGAAATCGAGGTTGTTGCCTTAAATCAATCAAATTATATAAAGTTTTATCTAAATTCTTTAGAAGAGACCAAAAAGGAAAAAGCAGTTTTGGAAGTCGAGGTAAATTCTTTAAAACAAAAATTGCATAGTTGGGGTAGTTCGTCTCACATTGTTCAAAACTTAGTGAAAGAACGAAACAATGGGGAAGGTTTGGGGTACAAAGTAGTTGCACCACCACGTGAAATCTTTTTAAATACAAAATGTAGACCCGTCAATGACAACCCATTTAAGGATTATATGGTGTACACTCCTCTGGTTAGTGATCCCGATTCCACAGTCAAACCTGTACAAAAGAACACTAGACAGAAGGAGCCTACTTTTAAATCTAAAGGTAAAATGCCGATTGAGAATTTGGATGATGAAATTAAAAAGGTTAATGTAAGGTCAGGGTCATAAATGTCTACTTCAAAACCCAAATTGACTAAACCAGTTAACCAAAACCGTGTAAATCACCAAAGTCCAAATAAAATGAAAATTAAAGATGTTCACAACATTAAAACAATTAAGTTTGTTAATAAGGATGAAACATCCAAAAGGGAATTGACAATACCCAACCAAACAAAGGTCACACCTTTACAAAACTCAAACCCACATGAATATTTTCCTAAATCTGTAAAAGGTAGATCTTGCTATAATTATGGAAAACAATGACATCTCTCTCCTAATTGTCCTTATTATTAGACTCCTAAGAAGAAAATTGATCTTTTTGATACAAAACAAAATTTTTCTAAATCGAGATCTAATACTCCACCTAAGAGTATTAGTGAACCTAAAGTTCAAACAATAAGCCAGTTGTCTGTTTATCACAAACAGGCCTTACACAAAACTGGATTATAGAAAGAAAAATCAAGTATAATGTCTGATAGTGAGGAGATTAAGAAGAAATATATGCCCTCATCCTCTAAAGGATAATGGGTTGAGCTTATGATGTGTGATTCCTGCGGGTCACCCAAGCTAGTTAAGGCTTGGGTCCCAAATCTGAACTAATAAGTTTCTTTGAATGTGCAGGGTGTCCGCTACAGCGCTATCACTAATACCTGGATTATTGATAGTGGGGCGTCCAGACACATGACAGGGAATTCATCTCTCATTTTCAATGTCAGAAAAATTAAAGGGGGACATGTCTCATTTGCCGGAAATAAAGGAGGCTACATCACTGCTCAAGGCGAATTGGGAAACGAGAAAGTTAAGTTTGACAAGGTCAACTACATTCAACAACTACAGAAAAACTTACTTTCAGTCTCCTAGATATGTGATAAAGGATTTAAAGTTGTATTTGACAACAAGAAGTGCTACATATTGAAGAAGGACTATGTGATTGAGGAGGATAAAGTTCTTATGTAAGCTTCAAGATATAACGATTTGTATGTCTTGGATCTATCAAAAGCCTCCACAACTGATCACATGGTTCAATGCTTCTTGTCAAAGGCAACTAAGAGGGATTCAATCTCCTGGATAGGATAATGGGACACATTAATCCAAGGAAGATGAATCATTTAGTCCAAAATGATTTAGTGAATGGAGTAATTGTCAAGAACTTCCAACTTTTGGGTTTTTGCGTAGCCTATAAGAAAGGGAAACAGATCAAGAAGGCTCACAAGGCAAGGAAAGTTCATTCGATTGATCTTCCTCTTGAGCTTCTACACATGGATCTTTTTGGCCCTGTCAGTACAAAGAGCATTGCTGGAGATCTGTATAGCTTTGTAGTAACGGATGATTACTCAAGGTTCACTTGGGTGATGTTTCTGAAAGCCAAATCAGAAACTTTTGAATCATTTAAACATCTATTACTACTTTGGAATCACTCTACAAGCTGAAAGTAAGGCAGATTCGATCAGACTATGGAACTAAGTTCAAGAATCAGTGGATGGAGGCATACTGTAGAGAGAGAGGAATTGTACATCAATTTACCTCTACCTACACTCCACAGATGAATGCCGTTGCTGAAAGGAAAAATCAGAGCTTGATAGAGACTACCAGGATAATGCTAGCTGACTCGAAACTGCCAATTCAATTCTGGAATGAGGCAGTGGCTAATGCTTGTTACATGCGCAATCGAGTCTTAGTGATCAAACGACATGGGAAAACATGTTATGAACTGCTCCAGCGACGTAAACCCAACTTGGAGTATCTAGAACCGTTTGGCGCACCATGCATGCTGCTGAAGAAAACTCAGACATGAAAGTTTAGTGAGAAGGAAGAAGAAGGTATCTTTCTCAGATACAGCATACCAGACAAGAGAGTTTATAACAACTCAACGGGTCAGGTAGAAGTGTGATGCAACGTTGATGTTCAAAGATACACCACCTTGCTGGAAAAGGACCGTCATTTTTCTTCAATTATGATGGATTCTTTAAGTCCTTCAACCTCCCTACCTCTCTTCCTGATGATGAGTTATCGACTAAAATGATGTACGATGCTATGAACACATCACCACAAGACTCGACAGCATCGGTTCCACTAGCCGATTGGTCTAATCCTTTAGGGGGAGCACTTGATGTAAGCGACTCATCTTCTGATGATGAAGCAGTTGAGACTGCAAATATGGAACATGGGGAATATGTTCCCACTAATGAAAGTACACAAGCATCACATCCTGATGCCTCTGACACATCGGAACCTCATACCCCAACAGCTTCGGATACTGAACCTGCATTTCACAATCTGGATAATGAGATAGTTGTTCCCACTACTCCTGGATCCCGGATAAATGTTTATCATCCCTTGGACAACATCATTGGAGATGTTCGATCAGGAGTACAAACAAGAAATCAGCTATACTCGGCTGATTATGCCTCAGTCATGGAAAAAGGCTATCTTCACGATTTTGCTTATCGATGTTTTGTGTCACAATTTGAGCCAAAATATGTAAGTGAAGCCTTAAACGATGAGGCATGGGTTAGTGCTATGCAAGAAGAACTCTTACAGTTCAAAATGTTAGGAGTATGGACCCTTGTGGACAGACCAAAAGGTGCTAAGGTGATTGGCACTAAATGAGTCTTGAAGTGTAAGGAAGATGACCAAGGGGTCATAATCAGAAACAAGGCTCGACTTGTGGTTCATGGGTTCAGACAAGTCGAAGGCATTGACTACAATGAAGTGTTTGCACCTATGGCTCGGATGGAAGCAATCCGTATCTTTCTAGCCTATGCATCCTACATGAAGATTAAAATCTATCAACTAGATGTAAAAAGTGCATTCCTTCATGGTGAAATCTGTGAGACAGTCTACGTCAGTCAACACGAAGGATTTGAGGATCCTTATCATCAGGATAGAGTTTACAAACTACACAAGGCTCTCTACGGGCTCCATCAAGCTCCTAGAGCCTGGTATGAGAAACTCTCAACTCATGCCTGGTATGAGAAACTCTCAACTCATGCCTGGTATGAGAAACTCTCAACTCATCTAGTGAAACATAGCTTTCGCAGAGGGGTGATTGACTGCACATTATTCATCAAAGAAAAAGACGATGATTTACTTTTGGTACAGATATATGTGGACGACATAATCCTCGATTCCAAGAATGAAGAATTATGTAAAGAATTTGAATCTATAATGAAAGCAGAGTTTGAGATGAGTGCTATGGGGGAGATGAAGTTCTTTCTCGGATTGCAGGTGGATCAGACACCAAAAGGAATTTTCCTGCATCAATCCAAATATGTAGGTGATATCCTAAGTCGGTTCGTCATGGTGAACGCTTCTGTTGCTGGACTCCACTTGCCACGAACCATGACGTGGCACCCAACAAAAATAGTGATCTAGTTGATGCTACTATGTACAGAGGAATGATTGGATCCCTTATGTATCTCACAGCCTCTCGTCCTGATATTATGTACGCCACGTGTCTATGTTCAAGATATCAGGCCAAACTAAAAGTAAATCACCTTATCGGAGTTAAACGGATTTTTAGATATCTGAAGGGTACTCCAACACTCGGGTTGTGGTATCCTCATGATGATGACTTTAAGCTTACAGCGTATAGTGACTTGAACTATGGTGGTTGCAAGATGAATTACAAGTCAACATCTGCGGGTTTTCAGTTCTTCGGTAGACGGTTAGTCACTTGGCAGTGTAAGAAGCAGACATCAGTTGCTTTGTCAACTTGTGAAGTTGAATACGTTGTTGCTGCAAGTTGCTATTCACAAATCATATGGATTCAAGAGCAAATGCGCGACTATGGTTTGCCATTTTTTAACACCCCTATTTTTGTTAATAATTTTGCTGCTATTGCTGTCACCAAAAATCCGGTCCAACACCCTAAAACAAAACACATCGGTATTAAATATCACTTTATACGTGACTGTTTTTAAAAGCAATTATTCGATGTTGTTAAAATTAATACAGATTTTCAACACGCCGACCTCTACACAAAAGCATTTGATAAACCGAGATTTTTATATCTTTTATAGGTTAATGGCGTGAAAATTAAAAGGGATGTGATTTTTGAAGAAGAAGGGGCATAGTCCAATATGTTTTTATTTTTTTCTTTTATTTTATTTATTTTCCTGTCTATTAAAAATCCAAAAACACAAAAAAATCGATTTTAGAATTTTAGGGAGAGAATAGTATAATTTAGTATTAAATTAGTATAGTATTTATTTACTTAAAAATCAAGGAGGAGGGCAACTCAGCTAAAAGAAATAAAATCAAATCTGTGATTCTGATTCAACGTTTATGGAAAATGATAGTACATAGGGAACAAATTGTTTAGGACTTTAAAATATTTTAAATGATTAAGATGTAAAATTCAAAGTATAAGTCTCAGAAGTCTAAGTAAAACAAAAGGAAAAATGATAGTAAAACTAGTCTGCTACTGATGTAACATAAAGAAAGTAGACCTAGAGGTTGCTAGTTCATTATATGATGTGTTGGTAGATTCAACACAATAAATTAGTAGACCCCATTGATGGTTTAAATTCAAACTAAGTTGTTCAACTTGTTGTGCGTTCCCATCTTATCCCTGGTTAACACAATCAACGCATTTCCAATAAGGGGTGACGAGCAAAATAAGTGCCACAAATGTGTGCGAATGACCATAAAAATGAGCAAAGCACATGGAAAAATGCTAAATGCAATCAAGCTAATAACTTACGCTGTTGGTGGTTTATGTGCAAAAGAAAATTAATTGCTCTAACAAGAAGATAGGTTGTGTGTCTCTCTACTGTGTTGTGGCACTGACCTGAGGATAAGCATAACCTAAATATTCTAGAATTCATTGTTGTTTGTGCCTCTCTGCTGTGCGATGGCACTGACCTGAGGCTTGGCATCTCTTTTAAAGCTCTTAGAATAGTCTCTTCTTGAAATATACCCGTAGACCCCTCAAAAATCTCCTGAGGAATGTTGATTACCATATAAGTGTGGGATCCACAAATGCTAGTTGATATAATTAAACCTTAACTCATCACCAATGTGAGTCAAAAATCTGTGTATGGATTTAAGTGGACAAATATACTGACAATCATCATGAGCTACAATTCTTGACAGTCAAAATCATTGTGTGCATGTTATAGCTCTAGTATGATTTCCTAAAATTGCTATTGATTCTCGGTCAAAACAATAATCTAGCATCAAAATGTTTTATTAAAAGGTCCCAAATGATTCTAATATACCTATATGATTCCATAATAAATCGTTCAAGAAATGATCAAATTAACTTGAAGCTAATTTGCTCAAGAAGTAAAATCGGTTAGATGTACTCTAATAGGTTTAATTCCATCTCAAATAAAAAAAATAAAAAAATATGTCACGTTTTGTTTTAAACTTCAAGTTGTTTTCAAATTTCGTTTTCTAGTCTTTTGTTACGTAGATGTCGGACTCTACCACTAGACTTAATCTATGAATCACTCACTCAAAAAGGGGTCACGTCTGAAGTGACCAAAATCAGTGTTAAATTAAAATGAGTCACATCTAAGGTGACCAATCCGTTTTAAAATTAAAAGGATCACGTATGAGGTGATCAAACAGTTTTAAATTAAAAAGGTCATGTTTGAGATGATCATCGGTCATAATGTTCAATATCAAAGGGTAAAATTTTAAGTGTTTGAAAATGTGTGAGGTCAAACTCATAAGTATGAACCAGTCGCATGATTGGATCATAAGTATGGGCCAATCGCACGACCGAACCATAAGTAAGAGCCAGTCACACGACTGGACCATAAGTATGAGCAAGTCACACGACTGAACCATAAGTATGAGCTAGTCACACGACTGGACCATGAGTATGAGACATCCATGCGATTGGACCATAAGATTGATCCAATCATAAGAATGGATGAAGGAGTATGAGTCAGTCAAACGACTGAAGCATGAGTATGGGTTCAATCGCACGACTGAAGCTTGAGTATGGGTCCAGTCGCACGACTGAAGCATGAGTATGAGTCCAGTCGCACGACTGTACTTTAAAATAGTATAAATAGAAGGGTTATTCAGTCGCCTTCCTTACCACCCTTCATAGCTTTCAAAACCCTCTCATACGCAAACACTCTGCCTGATTTTCGTTTGCCTTGATTACTCACTGACTTGTGCTACTAACATGTGTTTTACTCATCTACAGGTACTTTGAGACTGAAATCGACCCTAATGACCTATTTATTCGAACCCTAAGGACCGATTTAGTTAAAATCAAGAAACGATAATAAATAATCTATATAGATCACTTAAATGGACATAATCGTTGATTTAAAGGACATTAGGTGCTATTTAGAGTCCCTGCGAGTCAAATGAGTCTAAACACGATGTCTAACCCAAAGTTTTGACCTAGATTCAAGGTTAGAGTGTCGAACAGAGCAATATGCGAATGGACACTCCGTATGAACCTTAGTCCCACGATTGAGCCAGGCGCATGATTCAATCGCACGAATGAATCAATCAGTGACTCAGTCGCACGACTGACTCAACCGCATAGCCTACCATGCGACTAAGTTCAGTTGCAAGCTCAATCGCACGACTGAACTCAACCGCAGGCTCAATCGCACGACTGAACTTAGTCATATGGTTCAATCGCACGATTGAACCAGTTTTGATCTAAAACAGTTTAAGTTTCAAGTGTCATCTCCTATACACAACTCTAATGTTTATGTTTCTTATGTTATAGCAATATGGCTGAGAGATGGATTATGAGCACTAAGCACAACATTTGTGCTCATCTAGATGTTACATCTCGGAATGCTTCTGAGTTCACTAGGATTATTGCCTTTCTGTGTAGATCAAGGATCTACAAGGCCATTTCTATCCTATGCACTCCATACAGATCTATTCAGCAGGCTTTCTGGGAAGGTGCTTCAGTTGAGCGATCGGTTGAGCCTTACCATATCCGAAGCTCTATCTTTGGACAAGACATTGAGATCACTGAAGATGACCTTAGGAAGATCTTGGATTTGGGGGAAGACGGAGCACATCCAACCAAGTTGCATCCACTAACTGTTCGTGGATGCTTTCTGAGGATCAAGTACGCTGGTGACATCAATGCCGACATACTGAACAAGAGCAACAAGTGCCCTCAGTTCAAGTATTTGGTGCATGTGATCCTCAAGTGCATTGCCTCCAGGCGTGGAGGATTTGATGAGATGTCTGACCAAATCCAGAATGCATACGTTGCACTGGTGCTGAATCACCCATTTAGTTTCTATCACATGCTCTTCTCGTATCTGATGGAGAACATAGAGGCCAAAGGAAAGGAAGGCTTCTTCATGTATCCTTGGTTTTTGCAAATGATCATTGATGAGAAGCTTCCTTTGCTGCCTAAGGAGAAGGATGATGTGGTTACATTAGAAGTAATGGATGATACGACACTAGGTTAGATGAAGGTGTATCGGGGGAAGCAGGTGAAGCCCCTGGTCAGGAGACTATTTGGCCATCTGGACTATGAGGATTACGTGGCGCCCTCTCGTAATAAGTGGTGTCACGATGACAGTGATTCTGATATTGAGCACATCATGGAAGCCATCGCCGAAGCTGACGACGACAATGATGACCATGATGACGGTCAAGGTGGGGGACATGCAGGTCCTAGTTCTTCACGGGCCACCGACACTTCTACTATATCTTCACCACCTCCACCTATTACTTCTTCTGCTCTAGGTGGATCTGAGCAGACTGCTATCCACCCAAACTTTCTGATAGATGAAGAAGAAGAGTCAGATGATGAGCCTTTGGTACGGACCGTCGGGAGCCGCGCCGTGGCCACTGACAGAGGGATCAAGGCGGTTGGTGGATGCTGGGCTGAGTCAAGGGGTGATGCTACTGATGTCACTGATCCTTCTTACACCCCTGACCAGCCTAGCAGCCTAGGGGGAGTGCCTATGGCAAAGGGCTCCAAGAAGAAGAGGATGGCACAACCTTACAGGATGAAGAGCAAGAGGCCAAGATTTACTTTGATCACTTCTTCTACCACCACCACCGCTATCACACCCACCACTACAGCAACCAGCACCACCACAGCCACCACTTCTCCTACTGTCACTATCATTCCAACCACCACCACTACCATGTCTCACTAACACTCCACCTCCCATATTCACCACATCCACTACTACCACCACCAGCCACCAAGCAGGTCCCTCCACCCACTCTACATTCACAGCTTGACCCACTTTACCCTACATCGGGTTAGAAGAACAGCTTGCTAACCTCAACAGCATTGTGCTAAGGTTGCTTGCCACTGATGAGCTAAGGGCCACTCATTTAAACAAGATGATGGTGGTAAATGCAGCCCAAGCTAAGCACATAGTGCATCTGAGCAAGAAGAGTGCTCAGTACGAGAGGGCATTAGGCCGAGCCCATCATGCGCTTACAAGTCAAAATGAGCTGGTGTTGGCTTCGGTAAAGAGAATTGATGAGATTGAGAAGAAGAGCAAGAGGATACTCCGAAAGCTCAAAGGATCAAAGTCTGAGCCATTAAAGATCAAGGATGGTGATGATGATGATGATGATGAGGAGGATGAAGATGACTCTGAGGAAAAGGTTGGTGAAGGAGCACCGAGCGGGAAAGATAGAGAGGGCGATGATGATCAGGAAGGTGATGCTTCTGCATCAGCCTCTCCTCAAGCTCAGGAGAGGCGTACCAAACAAAGCCAAGATCAAGGAGCCTCGTCCTCAGCTCCTCCAGCAGAAGAACAAAAGGATTAAGACAAAAGTAATGCTTAGATGTCTTTGTATTTAAAACTTTTGTACTTGAATTATATATTTCATTAATGTAATTATTGATTGTTAGGACCGTGTACGGGACGGAGTACTAACTGATTTACGTGTATACCAACTCAAATAGTGCAGAATCCTATTTGATTAGGGATCCAATTAGTGAGAACGCACGTAGAATCGATCTTAGGTTGAATCTAAACGTTAAGAATGATTACAAACCAATTTAGTGCGATCTATGAACTTGGAACAGGTTCTATAAAGTCTCTGGACGGCTAGGGTATGATTTAGTACGTAGGGCTTCGAATTGTTTTGTTTTCCATGAATTAAGTGGTATTTATAGGTTAGTGTTTCTCATTCATGCGACTAAACCATTAGCATGGTTCAGTCGTGCGATTGAGTCATGCGGTTGATCCATCCGCACGACTGAGTGTTCAGTCGTGCGACTTAGTCAATCTCATGTCACAAACGTGCGACTAATCCAGTCTCCTGGTTCAGTTGTGCGACTAGTTCATTAGCATGAAGTTGTTCATAAGAACTTCACATGACTAAGTTTAATCATATTTCTCAACCATTCTTGACTAAGAACTATGTAAACAACCACAAACCTATATAGTTAGTTCAATCATACATTATCAAACATTAAGCAATGAAATATTCAACATTATAAGCATAACCACAACATATATTTCATTCAGTATCCATTCTATTACATATACGAAAGACATTTTACATTTGAGATCCTAAACTAGGTACACATGTATCTACAAACTCCCCCTTAGACCTAGTTTACACTATAGTCTAACATTCTTCATCAGTTCTTCAAACTTCTTGTACTTCTCCTCTCTTGTAGCTCCAGCATGTATCTCAAATGCGAAACAGAGCCTTATAACATTTTGAAACTGAAGGGCTTGTACAATGTCTTGCGCGTCATAGAACAGTGGCCACTAGTATAACGTGTAAACATCATTAGCCGACAAGTTAGTGAGCCACATTAGGTCAAACACCCTGATTGTTTCCATATTTCCAACTTTGTCCAACACTATGACCGCCTCAACTATTCTCCAATCGTAGTACCACCACTTAAAGTATGGAGTGAAGTCCTAAGGCATTTCCCTTAGAGGGATTCTCGACATTGTGCGTGGAGGACTCCACTTCTGCACAATCTTTGGCTTTCCAGTAATGGCATCAACTTCAGATCTTCTAATATACCTCGTTGGTTGTTGAGGTTTGAAGTTGACCCACCTGGTGTGGTTCTCTCTTTTCGAAGCTGCTTTAGACCAGTCTGACATCTTTCGAGGGTCAGCATATAGCAGCTTCAATTTGGCTAGCTGGTTAAGCTCAATACCGGGTAGAGTCTTCTGATCGTGTGGGAATCTGAAGTACTCGATCCCCTTCTCTCTCTTGATAGCATACACATTTAGATCATAAAAATATGTTCAGGCTATGATCTTTCCTGACACCTTCAGATGCTTCTTCACTTTGTAGAGCTTGGTGTAGGTACTAGGCTTTGGAGCATTGCGTTGGGCTCTGATCTCTGTAAAACATGCCGCCCATTCAGCCTTTTTGATATTGATATTGGCATCCGAGGCTTGGGCTTGATCTTTATTCTTCTCCGACTCCTGCTCCATCTTATCTAGTGTTTCAAATGTATCACTAACAAGAGTGTCACCCAGATTGGGGACCACATTTCCCTCGATGTCAGCATACTCTGGATAATGTTGTGTCGTGATATCTTCAATCTCTATATCGTCTACGTTATTAAGCTCATCGTCACTATCCACGTTAACTATAAGAGCATCCTTGACGATCTCATCTGGATTCAGTCGGAACATTTTAGCTAGTTGCTCATAAGTAAGGTCGTGAATTATTTCTCCTTCTTCAGGAGTGTAACTCACAGACCTCCTGACTATCCCTTGCACATCAAGTATCATTATGAGTTGAGTCTTGATCTGCTGAAGGGGAGAAACATCATATTCATCTCGCTGTTAGTGTGGATCTGCTTAATTTAAAACATGTAACACATCATTCATTAGTAGATAATCAAGACAGTTAAATAATCAAATATTTATATAAACATTCATTACATAAGTTTTAATACATGATTCAAATACACAAAAGTTCAAAATATAGAAACATCTAAGTATTACTTTTGTCCTAAATCATATGCTCTTCTGCAGTCAGGGCTGATGTTGAGGCACCCTGATCTTGATTTTTCTTGGTTCGCCTTTCTCTTGATTGTGTGGCTCCCGAAGCAGATGTATCCCCTCCTTCTTCATCATCATCCTTATCATCCTCCTCCCTTCCTTCATCATCTCCAACGTCTGTCTCATCCTTATCATCATCCACCTCATCCTCACCATCATCTTCATCATCTTCTCTGATCTTCAGAGGCTCTTCTTTTGATCCCATAAGCTTGAGCATGATAGACCTGATAGATGTCTCCAACTCTTCAATCTTCTTTGTTGATTCGGCTTTATGCTCTTTGAGTTGGGCTATCTCCTGAGCTTGCTGAGAGATCTGTTGTGATTGGGTAGTAATAAGCTCCATTAGTTGTCGTAGCTGAGCAGTCTTCTCATCATCGGCAGCCAACAGCTTCAGCGCCATACGATTCAGTGCTGACAGTTGTTCCTCTACTCCACTAGAGGGTAGAGTAGAACCAGTAGTGAATATGGTGTGGAATGAAGGACCGGCTTGGTGGCTAGTGGTGGTGGTGGTGGTTGTAGTGGTGAATATGGGTGGTGGTATATGTGTGGGTGGTGATGGGTAAGATGTAGTGGTGGTGGAAGTAGTGTGGGTAGGTGGTGGAGTGGCTGTGGTAATGGTGGTGGGTAAGGTGGTAGTAGTGGTGGTGGTAGCTGTGGTAGAGGGTGAGTGAGTGGTAGTAGTGGTGGATATGGTGGCAGAGGTGGTGGAGGTAGGAATCAACGTGAACCTCCGTCATTTTGGCTTCATCGCATAGGGCTGAGCCATCCTCTTCTTCCTCGAACCCCTTGAAGAGGATGCTCCCCCTGGGATCCTAAGCTGGTCTGGGGTATAAGTGGGGTCTTTAGTAATCTCCCCAGACGTAGCTTGGCATCCTCCAACCGCCTCTATCCCATGCTCGGTGGCAACCACCCTGCTGCCCACAGTCCTGGTCAATGGCTCCTCATCACTCTCTTCCTCCTCATCAGCGGGAGAGAAATCCTGATGGAAACTGGTTATGGTGGCATTTCCATGAGTGGGTGGTGGAGGTGTAACGTATGCAGAGGTGGCCCTAGATGAAGTGGGGCCAGATTCTCCACCATCGTCACTGTCATCATCATCATCGGAGTCATCAGATGGAAGAGCAATCTGCTCAACATCTGAGTCACTCTCCTCGTGACACCACTTACGCTTTGCCGGCGCCACGTAATCCTCTCAGGCTAGGTGCCCGAACAGTCTCCTCACAAGGGGCTTAACTTGCTTTCCCCTGTATACCTTCATGCGACCCAATATGGTGTCATCCATCACCTCAAGTACCACCGCATCCTCCTTCTCCTTAGGTAGCTAAGGGAGCTTCTGATCAATGATCATCTGCATAAAGCGAGGATATATACAGAATCCCTCCTTCCCCTTCGCCTCAATGTTCTCCACCAAGTAGGTGAAGATCATCCGGGAGAAGCTGAACCGGTGATTCAGCACCAACGCCACGTAGGCGTTCTGTATCTGGTCTGATAACTCATCGAAGCCTCCTTTCCTAGAGGCTATGCACTTAAGCAGCACATGTGCCAAGTACTTGAATAGGGGGCACAGGTTGCTCTTGTTGAGCACACCTGCGGTGATGTCCCCCGAGTACTTGGCTCGTAGAAAGCAGTCACGCACTATCAGTGAGTGCAAGCGGGTCGGGCAGTCAGTATCATCTCCAAACTCTAACACTGTCCTAAGATCCTCCTATGTTATCTCTATGGCATGACCAAAGATGGAGCTCCTAACACAGTGGGGCTTTGCGGTCCTATCAACGATCGTGCCTTCCCAGAAGGCCTGCTGAAGGGATCGGTATGGTGTGCACGGTGTTGAAATGGCATGGAAGATCCTCGACCTCCGTAGAAAAGTAATAATGCCAAAGAAATCTACAGCATTCCTGAAGGTGAGATCTAGATGAGCACAAATATTGTGCTTAGTGCTCATGGGCCAATGACTCGTCATCTGTCACACAATGCAAATAAACGTTAGTGTGTATCAATGTGTAACAATTTGATTCACTTATCTTGAAATATTCTGTTCTGTCATGCGAATGAACTGTGCGACTGAGATATAGTTATTCGATTGAGCTCTTTCGTACGACTGAGCATGCGACTGGGTTCAGTCGTATGCTATCCCATGTGTTTACCCCAGTCGTGCGAGTGAACTCATACGCATGGTGAAGTCATGCGATTTGGCCATTCGCACATCTCAGTCGTGCGACTGAAGTTCATCAGGGTGTCCATTCGCATGACAGACTGTCTGTTCCATTCAAATTCAAATTTTGAGCAAAATTTAATGTTAGACATCATGGTTTGGCTCATTAGACTCGCAAATGTCCGATATAACACCCAACAACCTTTAATTTAACAATGTACTTAGTTTAATTAGTTTCTTAGACAAACTAAGTCTCGGTTCTTTTTAG
>BJCM01266265.1:0-11859 GCA_018326385.1 Flaveria bidentis | reverse complement strand
GTGTGTCGGCCGATGCTGGATAAATCAGTGATTGTGTTTATTGATGATATCCTGATTTATTCGAGGGGCTAGATTGAGCATGCTCTTCATATTCGGGAGGTTCTGGAGACGCTGAGGAGGGAGAAGTTGTATGATAAATTCTCCAAGTGCACGTTCTGGTTGTGCGAAGTTCAGTTCTTGGGTCATGTGGTGAATCCTGACGGGATTGCGGTGGACCTGGCGAAAGTGGAGGCAGGTCACCAACGACGCCATCCGAGATTCGTAATTTCTTGGGCTTGGCGGGCTACTATAGAAGATTTATCCAAGACTTCTCTAAGATTGCTTCTCCACTAACTAAGTTGACTTGAAAAGATGTGAAGTTCGTATGGGGTCAAGCTCAAGAGAAGGCATTTGAAGAATTGAAGGCGAGGTTGACTCAAGCTCCTGTTCTGTCATTACCCGATGGGAGTGATGATCTGGTGGTTTATTCTGATGCTTCCTAGTCAGGTTTGGGGTGCGTGTTAATGCAGAAAGGAAAGGTTATAGCCTATGCGTCCTGACATTTGAAGGTTCATGAGGTCAACTACCATACTCATGACTTGGAGCTAGCAGTCGTGGTCTTCGCACTAAAGATTTGGAGGCACTATCTTTACAGTATGAATTTCACCATCTTCACTGACCATAAGAGCTTGAAGTACTTCTTCGAGAAGAAGGATCTGAACATGAGGCAGAGACGGTGGTTGGAACTTATAAAGGATTATGATTTGAGATCCACTACCATCCGGGCACGGCCAACATGGTGGCCGATGCCCTTAGCTGAAAAGAGAGGCCAGAGCCGATTCGGGTGAAAGCATACTGATCATGACCTCTGATGTAATGAAGCAAGTCAAAGAGTTTCAAGATGAGGCACTAAAAGAAGATCATTTTAACTCGGAAAGGATGAGAGGTCTAGTTGGGGAATTGGGCAAGAACACACTTGGTGTTAAACCCGATTTGAACATGTGTGGATTCCTCGTTTCAGGGATATACGGGTGAAGGTCATGGATGAAGCTCACAAGACTCGATACTCCATTCATCCTGGTGCCACGAAAATGTACCAAGACATGAAGAAAAAATTTTGGTGGCCGGGTATGAAGCGCGATGTGGTGGAGTATGTGAGTAAGTGCCTTACTTGCTTACAGGTGAAGGCCGAGCATGAAAAGCAGTATGGGAAGGTCCAACCTCTGGATATACCAGAATGGAAGTGGGAGCACGTCACCATGGATTTCATTACGAAGCTGCCGCGTACTTCGAAAGGGTACGATGCCATATGGGTGATTGTGGACCGTCTGACGAAGAGTGCTCACTTCCTACCGATTCATGAGACATATTCATCCGAGAGGTTGGCTGATCTCTTCATCAAGGAAGTTGTAGCTCGTCATGGTGTGCAAGTGTCTAAACTCTAGAAGAAAATTCCACGATGCAATGGGGACGAGGTTACACATTAGCACGACTTATCATCCCCAAACTGATGGTCAGTCAGAAAGGACCATTCAGACGTTGGAGGACATGCTTCGAGCATGTGTGATTGATTTTGGTGGAAGTTGGGATGACCATCTACCGTTAGCCGAATTCTCATACAACAACAGCTATCATGCCAGCATTGGTATGCCACCATATGAGATGCTATACGGTAGGAGATGCAGAACACCTGTTTGTTGGGGTGATATTGGTCAGAGGGAATTGGGGAGCATCGAGTTAAACGAGGCTACGACTGAGAAGCTTGAAAAGATTAAAGCCTTTATGAAGGCAGCCAAAGATAGACAAAAGTCGTATGCCGACAAATGAAGTAGACCGATTGAGTTCGAGGTGGGTGACAGGGTTATGTTGAAGGTCTCACCTTGGAAGGGTATTATTCGTTTTCGGAAGCGGGGCAAGCTGAGCCCAAGATACATAGGCCCTTTCCGAATCATTGCTAGAGTAGGAGAGGTAGCCTATAGACTGGAGTTACCCAGTGAGTTAAGTGGAATTCACCCGACATTCCATGTATCTCATCTAAGAAAGTGCTTAGCTGATGAAGACAAGATTGTTATATTAGGATATCGAAGTAGACGAACGACTCAATTATGTAGAGCAACCAGTGGCAGTCATTGATCGAAAGGAAAAGAGGCTGAGGAATAAAGTGGTTCCCCTTCTGCGTGTACAGTGGAAGCACAGGAAGGGATCTGAGTCTACATGGGAGACTGAAGAAGAGATGAAACAGCATTACCCACAATTCTTTGAGGAATAACAGGTTTCGAGGACGAAACCTATTTAAGGGGGGTGGACTTGTAACACCCGGTTATTTTAAAGTCAAAGAAAAGAATGAATAAGGTGAAAGAAAAGAAAGAAAAGAAATAAAACCCAAGTCTAGGGGTAAAAATGTACAAAAGGACAAAAAGTTTGAAAAGTGGGTGTAAAAGGTAGCATGGCCGCCCATGCCATGCCACTTTTACTTCTGAGTTTGGATATTAGAGAGAGAAAGAGCAGAGCTCGGGTTTGAAGCAACACAAGAAGGAAGAATTTGAATTCAAGGTAAGAATTCATGCTTTTATGGTGTTCTTGACCGGTTATATCCTCGGGTCTATGCTTATACATGTTTGTATGTGTTCAGGTATGTTTTAGTGGGTTCCTAAGCAGTTGGATTCAATTTGCAAACGAGTTAGAGGAAGCCATACTCAAAAGCTACAAAGGTGAGTTCTAGAACCCCTCTTTTACTGGTTTTTAACTAATTTTGGGGCTGGAAATGCATGAATGTTTGTGTTTATTTCACTGGGTTTTGGACCCGTATGCTTGAACGTGTGTACGATGATGTGATGTGTGACTATGTTCATGCTTGATGATGTATAATTGTGTTTCTAAGGCTTAGAGGGTAAGAATTAAGCTTATAACATGATGAAGGGTGAGTAAATGCGGATGAGTGAAGTAAGCCAATGCGGATGAAGTAAGTCAATGCGAAGGAGCATTTGACTAAGTATGGAAATGCGGATGAGCAAAGTAAGCCAATGCGGATGAAGTCAGTCAATGCGGATGAGCATTTAACTAAGTATGGAAATACGTATGAGCAAAGTAAGTCAATACGGATGAAGTGAGTCAATGCGGATGAGATTTTGACTAAGTATGGAAATACGGATGAGCAAAGTAAGTCAATGTGGATGAAGTGAGTCAATGCGGATGAGCTTTTGACTATGTATGGAAATGCGGATGAGTTAGGCTAATGCGGATGAACTATAGCAAATGCGGATGAACAATAGCAAATGCGGATGAACTGTAGGGAATCCGGATAAACACTTACAAAAATTCTGACTTTTTGGGAAAAATGAGTAATGTAGGCTTTGACCGAGGAGATTCCTGGGGGTTATGTAAGTTGACATTTGAGGTCATAGATGGTATTTTGGCCATGTGATGATATATGCTTGATGTTTATGCATGTTAATAAGGATGATGTTACATGGTTATACATGATGTATGTTATGTATGTATGTTCCTTATGATAATGTATGTTTATCTTTCCCATGATTTTACGTGTTATGATAATGAATAAACAAAGTATTACGTAACGTAAAGTGGAAGATAATGAAAGAGGAACATGATGATGAAGGCATGCATTATTGAATGAATGAAAGAGGAACATGATGATGAATGCATGCATTAATGAATGAATGAAAGAGGAACATGATGATGAATGCATGCATTAATGAACGAATGAAAGAAGTCTTGCAAGCATTGGATATCAGGGTCCTTTGTGATCGACCAAATGTGTAGTGCCTCTACCGCTTACCTCTAGTACTGTGGCATACGCTCATCTGTTCATTTATTGACTTCGGCCTAGTAGCTAAATCGTTCAGGGTGTAGCATATGGTATTGGTACGAGAGATATCTGATGTGCAAGTAAAGTTCTAACAAATGATTGAAAGAATGACAAAGATAATAATCGTATTATCTGTATGTAGGTATGATGTATGATCGCACACACTTGAAATGAAGGGTTTTAATAAAAGTAAAGTATGTTTTTTATAAAACTAGAACTCAGTTAGCAACGCTGACTTTTATGCATTTTCCAGTTGGCAGGTAGGGTTGCTGAGGATGGCACGAGGTAGCTGCTCAGCCCTTTTGGATGGCATCCATTTATATAAAGCTTTTGTGATGTAATACAACAATGAAATTTTGTAACCAACAACGATGCATTGTTTTGCAAAAGTTTTTATGATGAAAAGAAATGCCATTTTTGAAGGTTTCCGCTGCAATGTTTATATAAAATATCTATAAACGTATGTTTTAGGTGCAATTGTAGACCAGCTGTGAGCGTCCTGGGAACGGGGCCTTACATTAGGTTCTCATAGATGATAGGTCTAACAGTGATAGCATAAGCCACCCTTGTTGTAGAGATGAATCTGATCATGTCTTTGAGTCCCTCAGCCTCGGGTACATCAGGGTCTAAATAACCACTGACATTATGGAGATTGTTCCATGAAAGATTAGCCATTTAATCTGTATAAGAGAAATATGTGTTATTTTTTATGAGAAAGCATGTGCACAATTTATCTGTTTGACTTTTAATGGTCAAAGATGAATGTTTGAAGTTACTGTTTCATTGTTGTCACATCAAATAGTGAATTTGTTGTTGAATAATCACAGTTTCTCTGTTTTTCAAGTTTAAATAAACCATTTACTAGATGTTATTTCATTAATTTGTTACACATTTTCATTTTTCATCAGACTATGTTCTATGATAAACACATCTATGAAGGTTTTCATGATGGGTAGAATTCCTCTTAGTTTGCATGTTCATTGATGTCAAAATGTATATCATATCTTTGAATAAATCAGATTTTTGTGTTCTTCATTATCATTTGGTTCTTCATTCAATTTTGGTTCAACAGTCCGAAAGTTAGGTCATGATAGATTTTTTGAAATTTCACCTTTCTTTCAATGCTACTGTAGTTTTAGAATTGATGACAAGAACAAGTTGAGTAGAATCACACAAAAATCATTGGTTGTTAATGATGATGATGATCAAAGAGGGTGTATAGTGTTTTTTCACTCGTATCACTATGTAGTCTCTCAAATTTGAAAAGTATTAAATGACCCTTTGATATTCCTTTAAATAGTCAAATAATGTCTTTCACAAGATTTTACAAGTTTCAGTGCAAATGCGGTCACATTTTTAAGTCACTGTAGCAAATGCGGAAGGGTAAATTTTAAGTCTTTAGGTCATCCGCATTTGTTTACTCTTGTAAATGCGGAAGAGTTTAAATTGTGATTTTAGGCATCTGCATTAACACTATAGCAAATGCGGAAGTGTTATTAGTTTTCTTCTATCCGCATTTGTGCACTGTGGCAAATGCGGAAGAGCGAAGTTCATCGGTATTTATTCTCTGTAACAAAAGCGGTTGACAAAACTTGCTCAACATTGCTCACTGTAGCAAATGCGGCTGATTAAACTTTGCCAGCATTTGCTCACTATAGCAAATGCGGTTGACAAAACTTGTTCAGCATTGCTCACTGTAGCAAATGCGGCTGATTAAACTTTCCCAGCATTTGCTCACTGTAGCAAATGCGGTTGACAAAACTTGTCAGCATTTGCTCACTATAGCAAATGCGATAGAATAAATTCCACATTTACATCATATACTTTTTAACACACTAATGAGGTAGCGTACAATCTTTGTCCGCATTAGTTTTTCTTGGAAATCAAAAGGTATCTGCATTGGATTTAAGCATGGGTTACCTTCACCCACATTAACCAATGCACTTACCTGCATTAACTTTTGAACTTAATCATAAGTTAATGTGTCTATTTTGGGTTTTCTTGTTTTGAAGGCCGTCTTTGGTTGAATTTGTGTCTTATGAAGTTGTTGTTGTTGGAGTTGTCAATTCTTGCTTGGATTGACCTATATGTTAGAAGAGATACAGGTTTCACGTTGCTTGACTGATCTTGGACTTGTCATGCTCACAAGAATCTACATAAGCTGAGATACTATGGTATAACTTTTGCTACAACAGCTGTGTTTTCTTTTTGTTTTGTTTTGAATTTTTAAGAAAGTAATTTAAGCTAGTAAACAAAAATATAGAATTACTAAAAAATTTTAAATTACTCCCCCTAAAGTTTATATCCACATTTGGATAGAAACTTTAAAGATTTAAAAACTTTTTGAATTTTATTATGATTGTTAATAATGAAGAGAAGTATGTTTGTCCTCAATCTTACATTAAACTTTTGTTGGGATCATATCAATCTTACATTACTGATGTGCATCCTTTATGATAAAATGGACATGTTTTTGAACTTGATGATTGAAGCTATGTTTGTCCTATTAAACTCATACTAGGTTAATATTTTGATGCAAATGATATTTCTCATGTTTTTGGTTGATTTAATTATTTAATATGTACCTCACACACACAAGCATGGAATGATCAACCATCCTTATACAATGCATGGTTGAACTTTTTCACAACTTTCCTTACCAGGTTACTTAAGTTATGAGAACTCATTTTCAATGATCCTTATTGGGATTCTTTTACTTTGATCCTTTTCATGATGATCCATATTGGGATTCTTTTCACTTCACTTTGGAAGGTGATCCATGATAGGATTCTTTTGTTCATTTACTTGGAATGTATTGCTTTTTTTATTCATCCAATTTGGATGTGTTCCTCATTGGGTATCTTTTGGATCAGTACATCTGCACTATGTGCATGTTTCATTAGGTCTTTGCTCAGCAAAACAAAGATGAACTAGATGTTGGTGAAAGAGATTCATAAAGTATCATTACCTGGTGTGTTTAGGTTACTACACAGACATGCACTCAGATAAGCCAATACATACCTGTACTTTGTGATGAGTGTTTCACTATTAAATAAGATTTTAATTCATCACTGCGTGTATCTTCTCTTCCAAGTTGAACCTACCAACATATCTGGTAAGTCATGACAGTCATGCAATTTTTGAAATTAAGCACAATGAATGATATAATGACTGTAATTATATCATTTCCCGATATTCTTTACTTCATCATACTTGACTTCTTTTTTTAATTTTCTAATAATTTTTGACTTGTTTTTGATGTTTTGATTGGTTTTACTAAAGGTTAATCATGCTAGTTGATTGAACTAGGAATTCAAACCTACTAGGTTCAAATGCCTTAGTAAATAAATCAGCAAATTGATTTTCAGTGGGTACTTGAATCAATTTGTTTAACCCTTTTTGAGCATAGTCCCTTAAAAAGTGATATCTAATTTCAATGTGTTTGGTTTTTGAGTGCTGAACTGGATTATAAGTTATGAAAACAGCTGTTGTGTTGTCAATGTGAATTAGTGTGTGCAAGAAGTTAAAACCATAATCAAGCATCTGGTTTTGAATCCAGAGAACTTGAGAGTAACAAGTTGATGTTGCAATATACTTAGCTTCTGCTGTTGATACAGATACATTTGTCTACTTCTTGCATTGCCATGAAACCAATCTGGGACCAAGAAATTGACAACCTCCAGATGTTGACATTCTGTTGAAGTTGCATCCTCCATAATCACTTTCTGTGAATGCATAGAGATTGAATTCTCCTTCTTTTGGATACCATAACCCAAGAGCTAGTTTGCCCTTCAGATATCTGAACATCCTCTTGATTTCATTAATATGTGATTCTTTTGGATCAACTTGATACCTGGCACACACACAAACACCAAACATAGTATCAGGTCTGCTAGCAGTTAGATACATAAGTGATCCTAGCATGGATCGATAGTGAGTCTGATCAATAGATTTGCCTTCTGGATCAAGACCAATCTTCAATTTGGTATCAACTGGTGTTCTAATAGATTGACAATCAACAAAATGAAACTTCTTTAGCATTGTATCCACATATTTGGATTGGTTGATGAAGATTCCATCTGTTGTATGTTGGACTTTCACTCCTAAGAAGAATGTGAGTTCTCCCATTGCACTGATTTGGAATTTTGAATGCATTAGATCTTCAAAATCTTTGTACTTGTTTGTAGAGCCAAATATAATGTCATCAACAAAATCTGGACTAATAACATGTCTTTTCCTCTTCTTCTTCTAAAGAGAGTCTGATCAATCTTTCCTCTTTCATATCCATATTCAAGAAGAAAGGATGATAGAGTCTAGTACCACTTTCTTGGGGCTTGGTGAAGACCATACAGAGCTTTGTCAAGCTTGTAAACTCTATGATGGAATTCTGGATCTTCAAAGCCAGGTGGTTGACTCACATAGACTTCCTTAGCAATCTTTCCATAAAAGAAGGCACACTTTACATCCATTTGATAAACAGTAAATTTCCTAGATACAAAATATTCTAGAAAGATTCTAATTGCTTCTAATCTGGCAACAGGTGCAAACACTTCGTCATAGTCGATTCCTTCTTCTTAAGTGTATCCCTGTGCCACTAATCTTGCTTTGTTTCTGATGATGATCCCTCTATCATTAGCCTTGTTCCTATACAACCATCTGGTACTAATAGGGTTTTGTCCTTCGGGAAGATATACCACATGCCATACTTCTTGCTTCTTGAATTGGAGCAATTCTTCCAACATTGCTTCAATCCAACTATTTTCTTGAAGAGCCTCTTTGATGTTCTTGGGTACTGTTTGACATAGGAAGCATGAGAACAAACAGATGTTTGCAATACTAGACTTGCTTCTTGTCACCCTCTTATTAAGTTCACCAATAATGGTTTCAACTGGATTATTCTTGTGTATTCTAGTGGTTGGAATTGAGTCACCAATAATGGTTACATCAAGATTGGAGACATTCAGTTCATTATGGTCAGAGGCACATTCATCTTGTACTGTTGTTGAATTTTGAAGATTGTTAAACTCCGTTTCAGTTCCTGCTTCAGCTTCAGCAGCATTGTGATTGCTTTCATTATTTGATGTTCTTTTTGTTTCAGCTGGACGAGTAGCTTATTTTTGATTTCTGATCTCAGTTGAAAAATCATCTGATTGTGATGGTAATAGGGTTGGACCTCCTTCAGTTGAAACACTCTAGTTTTGTGATGGTTGTCTGATGGGATGAGCTTGAAGAGGAACAACTTCATTCATGTATTCAGCAGATGTTGGAGGAATCAATGGAAATTCATCTCTTCTTTCTACAGCTGAAGAAGTGTCACCTGAATTGAGATTTCCTGCATCAGACAAGTGAAATTGATCAAATAATTTTGTAAATGAGTCAATATCAAACAACTAGTCGGGACCATTTGTAGATTTGGGAAACGAATGTTCCTTGAATTGAACATTTTTTGATTTATCAATAATGTTTAATCTAGGATTAAACACTCTGTAAGCCTTTGAAATAGAAGAATAACCTAGAAAGAATCCTTCATCAGACTTAGATGAAAACTTTCCCAAATAGTCTCGGGTGTTTAATATTGAGACAAGATTACCAAATGATTTAAGAAATCCAATAAATAGTTTTTTATGAAAGAGTAGTTCATAACGAGTCATGTTGCTTTCTTTAACAATTAGAGTTTGATTTTGTACAAAGCATGATGTATTAACTGCCTCTGCCCAGAAGGTGATTGGCAGTTTCGTATCGGTTAGCATCGTTCTTGCTGCTTCAATTAGTGTTCTATTCCTACTTTCAGCTACCCCATTTTGTTGAGGAGTTCTAGCGGCACTGAATTAATGAGCAATGCCTTTGGTTGCACAAAGAGAACTCATACCTTCATTTTTAAATTCAGTATCATTATCACTTCTGATTATTTTGACCTTAAGATCAAGTTGATTTTCAACTTTAGTGATAAATTCAGTACCATTATCACTTCTGATTATTTGGGATGTCTCCTTTTTAAAAATTAAGAAGAAAACCCATGTAAATCGTGAGAAGTCATCAATGATCACCAAACAATACTATTTCTTTCCAATACTCATGACATGAGTTGGTCCAAATAGATCCATGTGAAGTAACTTCAATGGAGTATTGTTTGTGTTCACCAGCTTGGATTTGTGTTGTTTACCTTTGAGGCATGCTGGACAGTGATCAACAAAATGAAATTCTTTTTGAGGAAGACCAATGACATGGTATCCTTTGACCACTCTGTTCATGTTTTAAAGTTTGTGTGCCCTAAACGTCTATGCCAAAGCTGTGACTCATCAAATGATGCTTTTGACAAAAGACATGTTTCTTCTTTAGGTGATGCAGAACACAGGTTTAAAACGTAAGTATTATTCTTCCTCGGGGTCTTTAAGACAACCTATTCCTTAGAGATCTGAAATCCAGGTTTTAGAATGTAGTAATGAGTGTTTGTAAAGTGAGACACACTTAGCTGATTGAAGTTTAGCTATTCATAGTAGTTCACTCTGTCAAAGCTCAGCATCCCATTTGTCACAGATCCTTCACCTGTAATTTTACCACCCTGTGAATCTCCACTAAATGCCATAGTAGTTCCTTGTATATGCTTGAAGTCATTAAGAAGGGAACAATCTCCAGTCATGTATCAGGAGCATCCACTGTCCACGTACCATAAGCTATTGGACCTGTGTGGATGATCCTGCAAGCAAAAAGAACAAATTAGAAAAAGGAACCCAAGCCATGATGGTCTTGGGTTTCCCGTTCATATTCATAATGCTGACTTCTTGGTATTTTCCTTTAAATTGTGGTTTAGTTGGAGGTGTCCTGGGAGATTTTTGGTATTGACTGGGTTGAGTCATCTCATCAACATCTACTGAAGATTCAGATGAGTAATGAAACCTTTGGTCTTTGTTTCTTTGTAGAAATTTAACCTGTTTTTCATTATCAATTTTTTTTTGTTTGAGAAGGTCAATTTTGGGTTTCATTGTGTGATGCTTTTTTGACCCTTCCATACTTCCTTCAAATTATTCTTGTCATTTGTTGATCTAGATGTTTTAGATTGATTGTTATGAAAATGAGGTCTGATAGTATGTTTCACAGTAGATATTTTTGACATGGGCTTGTTTTGGGGAATCCTCAATCCCTTCTGATTGAAGTAACAATCATATGTATTGTGATTGTTCATGTCACAAACAAAACAATATTTGTTAAAATAACAGTTTTTGGTGGAGTGATTGTTCATGTCACACATAGAGCAATATTGATTATAAAAGCACTCTTCTATCTTGTGATTGAACATATCACAAATGTCACAACACATTTGTTTGTTTCTTGAATCAAATTTTGATTTGTGTGACTCAGCTGATTTTCTCATTTGCTGCTGAGCCACCTTCTTTTGCTTAGGAGATGAATCAAAATCAACCCTTTTTGTAGTTTGCTTCACAACACTACATTTGTTTGATTTTCTAGGTTGTTTTTGTTTCTTCAACCCATTTCTCACCTCTTTCTCAAACTGGTCTGTTGACACATATGTACCTAGATTCGGATCTTAATGTAATATATCTTTAATGTCTTACACTTATGTAATGCTTAGGTAATTAATGAAATGAGAATGTTTGGTTGTGAGTTATAATGTTTAATATTTCATTAATGAGTTGTTTAACACATATTGACTGGATTATATAGGTTTGTGGTTGTTTAAATTAATATAAATAATGTTATGACACTATATAAATTCAAACTTAATAACATGAAGTTATCATGCGAATGGCCCATGCTAATGGACCATACGCATGAACAACTTCATACGAATGACTCAGTCGCACGACTGAACAAGGAGACTGGATTAGTCGTATGATTGTGACATAAGATTGGCTCAGTCGCACGACTGAACACTTAGTCGTGCGCATGAACCAACCCCATGACTCAATCACACGACTGAACCATGATAATGGTTTAGTCGCCCGAATGAGCAACCCTAACCTATAAATACTACCTAATTCGTGGAAAAATGTAAGCATTGAACACACTTCGACTCCAGACGTACCCTAGCT
>BJCM01266264.1:0-10905 GCA_018326385.1 Flaveria bidentis | reverse complement strand
TATATATATATATTATTCTATTAAGATATGTGTTCATGATCAAATGAATCATTATAAAAGATATTCTTTTATTATATAACTCTTAGGTTTTCGTTGGGAATTTATAATTAGGATGCCAATCTTACCTACGATGTCTTTCAATTTATGGCAACTAGGCATTGCCTTATTGGGTATCATTAGTTGCAATCTGTCTAATATCTATATATGTTTTTTCATAGTTTGAATAAGTGATTTCTAGAATATTTATAATATATCTCTCGTTCTCATCCTTGTAATTATTATAAAAAATTATTTTTTCTATTATTTTCAATTAAATTATATATTTTATTATAATTTTTTCCCTATCATTCAATCATAACTACTTTTAAAAATATTAAATAATATATGAGGTTATATCATGTTTTCTTAAATATGAGAAAACACGATACAATTCTTGTAAGTTTTCTTCCTATTTCACTCACAACCATCCCCTATAATATAGGGCATCTCACTCACATAAAAATAAAGAATATACTATGAATGCTCTTGCACTGAAGTTGGTTTAGGAGAAAATGACTCTTTGCATTAGTAGGTTGTTTTCGAACAGGTTTTACTCCTACCGCCAATCATGGTTTGAATCCAGACCAGGATGATTTTTGTGTATTTTACAGCTTTTGTCTTTTTTTCGGGAATCCTCTTTTTGAGTTTACAATGTAAATAAAATATTGTGAACAGTTTCCATAATTCATCACATTTGATAAGTTTGTATTTTTTGAGGTTTTATTATGTTTTCCTTACATTATTTTTTTCCTTGAGGTTCTATTTTAAAGTGATAGTTGTTACGAGATTCTTTTGTATTGGTCTTAAGTTCATTCATAAATATGTGGCGACATTTCACGCCTTTTCGTACTATTGCGGATATGTAAAGACTGAGAATACCACTTAATAACATTTTCTTGACCTGTTTTTCAACCTCAGCCTTTTGGATGTGGGGGTATTTGAAGGGCCTTACACTCAAGGCTCACTACCAGGTTTTATGGGAATGAGGTGGTCATGATTCCTCTTAGGAGGAAAAGTTGTAACATGCGTGAGAAGCACCTCTAGTGTTATATTAGCTTCCAACCAGAAAAAAACAGTCAATTGAACTAGAAAAAAACTTTTTTACTACATTTTAATATTTCAAAATTATCAATTTATTACCAAAAATACATAAATGTATAAATGATGTCTAAACTATAAAAATAATAATCATTTCTCTTATATCTTTTAAATTTTGGTATAAATTACCTAACTAGTTTGAGTATGACATAAAATACATATTTTAGAATTTTATAGAAATAAACGGGTTGACCAAGTTAACCCATAAACCTACAAGGCTGACCCAAATACAGTTAACTAAAAATATTGGAAGGTTCTACACTAAACTAATCTAAACATGTAAGGTTCTATATAAGACTGATACATCCAAAACATCCAATTATATCCAAAAGTCTATCCTGCATGCATGCACAGAAGTGCTGAGTAGAATGTTTCGGACGTTTCATACTCTGCCTTAGAAATATTCTAAGTGTGAATCTTCCAAAACCAAGACCAACATCTTTCGAAGCTTAAAGTGAAGTCTTCCGAAGCTTTAAGGACAAAGTCTTCTGAAGCCAAGAAATGAAGATAGGTTATCTTCCGAAGACTTTTGAAGACATGCTTTTATCTGATGTACCTTACAATAAAGTTGGGTCACCTTTCCGCTGCGACCTTGTTGACTCACCAACTTTCACAAGTTGATGAAAAGGTCCATGCTTTTGGTAACTGTATATTGAGGTCTTGAGTCCTTTACTTTCTACTTCATGTACCTTTATCATTTTTGTAATATATTAGGATGTGAGCTATGACATGTCATAGTCACTAGTCGAAAGACAATATGCCTTTTGACTCTACATTGACTTTGTTTTTGTTTAGATCATGTATCCAGTTGGCTTTCAAAGTATGGTCGGCTATAGGATGTAGTATAAGTATTTTAGGTCTTTGTAACTTATCTAATGCTTGTACACTTGAAAAATAACTTGAGAGAAATACACAACATCCATGAAAACCAAAACACTTGTGTGTGTTTTTGCTCTTGTGTTGTCTCATATTTGCTAGTGTTCTAAGTGTTAATATTGTGTTACCAGTTCCCTTTTTGATCGGTTAACTGTTATAAACTGTCTCTCCTCATTGCGTGTTGTGTTGTAAGTGACCAGAACTCCCTTAAATGGTCCTGAAATTGGTATCAGAGCATTCCATGCTCTTGATTGTAAGATCTCACCATCTTAAGATTCCTCACACACACAAAGCACTTAACATCTCAAATGGCAGCTATCACTAAAGCTGATATGGAAACTGGAACCATGACAAAGTCCCCACTGATCACTCATGAAGACTTTGACACTAGGTTCCAAAGAATGGAAGGTTTTATCAAGTCACAAGACTCTAGGATGTGGGAATCTGTTGTCTCAGGACCTTACATACCAAGCACCTTTTCAGCTGTTGCTGGAGGTGGTATGATTCCAAAGGCTGTGGCTGATTATTCTGATGACGACAGAAAGAAAGTAAAGATTGATCAGAAGGCCATGACAACCCTTCAAACTGCTCATCCAAACTCCATATATAGAGGCTTTAATAAGTGCAAAACAACCAAGCAGCTTTGGGATGCACTGAAGCTGTTGTATGAAGGGTCAATTGAAGCCAAGGAGAACAAGAAGGATCTCTTGAAGCAGTAGTTTGAGAACTTCACCTTTAAAATAGATGAAACCATGACTCAATAATACTTCAGGTATGTTGAGATTATGGACACTCTAGTGGATGTTGGAGTAACTCTTGAGAGCAAGGACATTGTAAGGAAGTTTATGTCCTCTCTTCCTAGGCAATGGACACATTACTGTGTGGTTATCAAGAGGATTAAGAACCTTAAGACTCTCACCCTGATAGAGTTGTATGGTATTCTTAGTGGATACCAGATGGAGATGAACATGTAAGGTTCATTTGGTAACCCCAACAATCAAATAAGTTCAGCCCTGCATGTGGTCGAAAGGGATAGAATAAAACCTCAACATCATCTTATATGCTACCATAACAACTCACAAAAGGGTCCTTTCATTACCTTCCTTGAGACACCAAGAGAAGCTATACTCAAGGAAACCCATTCCAAGAGACAAGCTCTACACATTCCTTTGTGTCTTCTGATGAAAGCACATGTAACTTTCTATTCACCCTTAAAGACTTGGACTGTATCCATCCAGATGATCTGAAGTACATGGAAATAGTCCAGCAGGATGGCTCTTCTCACTCACAAAGTCAAGAAGTTCTACAAGAGGACATGAAGAAAATTTCCAAGCAATGCTGCCAGTGGAATGTTTGGGCTAGATAAAAGCAAAGTGAAGTGTTATAACTGTAACCAAATGGGTCACTTTGCTAGGGAGTGTAAGGCAACAAGGAAAAATAGTGGCCAAGAACAAACCAGACCAAACTACACTGAGAAAGCTACCCAGAATGAGAAGCCAAAGCAATAAGCTACAGTTGCTGTTGAAGAAGGAGGCTTTGATTGGAGCTTTCAGGTGGAAGATGCATCTCCAAACCAAGCACTGATCGCTGACCATGATGAAGCAAAGGTATTCGAACATCTCTGTACATCTAAATGTATTGCTAAAGTTAATAGATATAGGTCTTACAACTTACAGATGAGATCTGATCTTGAGTCCTTGAATATATTAAAATCTGGTTTTAAAAGAGCTAAAAATGACTATAAGTTAAAGATAGAGTGTCAGGACCGTGTACGTATGAAATACTAACTGATTATGCGTGAGACCATATCAAATAGTATGGAATCCTATTTGATTGGCGATCCAATCAGTGAGAACGTTAACCCGATCGATATAAGAGTGAACTAAACGTTAAGAACGAGTAGGAATTGATCAAGAACGGACTTTGAAGTTGGATTGGCTATCTTGGACGTTCTGGACGGCTAGGGTTCGATAAATTATAGAGTTTTCGAAGTGTTGTGTTTTTCCACGAATTAAGTGGTATTTATAGGTTTGTAGTTTTCATTCGTATGACTGAACCATTAGCATGGTTCAGTCATGCGACTGAATCATGCGACTGAGTCATACGCACAACTGAAGGTTCAGTCGTGCGATTGAGTCAATCTTATATCTAAATCATACGACTGATCCAGTCTCCTGGTTCAGTCTCCTGGTTCAGTCATGCGATTGGTCCATAAGAATGATGTATTCATGCGTATGGTCTATAAGTATGGTCCATTAGCATGAATACTCATCTGACTAGATTGAACACATTTCTTAATCATTATTGACTAAGCACAACAACCTCAAACCTATATAATAAGTTCATACATAAGTATTACACTTCATACAATAATAAATATGAAATAATTAAACATGAATAAACATCAACCACATATTTATATTTCATTGAACCATTTCATTACATATGTGTAAGAAATGAAAGACTTTTACATTTAAGCTCATAATCTAGGAACAACATGTATCTACAAACTCCCCCTTGGTCCTAGTTTACTCTATCGTCTAACAATCTTCACATGTTCTTGGAATCTATTGTACTTCTCCTCTTTTGTAACTCCTGCATGTATTTCAAATGCAAAGCAGAGTCTTATGACGTGTTGGAACTGGAGAGCTTGTACAATATCCTGCGTGTCATAGAATAGTGGTCATTTGTATAAAGTATAAACATCTTCAACCGACAAGTTAGTAAGCTACATCAGATCGAATACCCTAATAGTATCAATATTTCCATCTCAGTTCAGAACTATGACCGCTTTGCCCGTTCGCCAATCGTAATACCACCATTTGAAGTGTGAAGTGAAGTCCTGATGCATTTCCCGTAAGGGAATCTTTGACATCATGCGCGGGGGACTCCACTTCAGCACCACTTTAGGTCTTCCAGATATGGGGTCCACTTCAGAGTTATGAATGTACCTCTTAGGTTGTTGAGGTTTGAAGGTTACCCACCTAGTGTGGTATTCTTTCTTTAATGCAACCTCGAACCATCCTGACATCTTCCTTGGATTTGCATACAGAAGATCTAAACATGCCAGATGGTTGAGCTCAAAACCAGGAAGAGTCTTCAGATCATGAGGATATCTGAAGTACTCGATTCCTTTCTCTCTCTTAATAGCATAGACCTTTAAGTCTTTAAAATACACCCACGCTATAATCTTTCCTGACACTTTCTGATGTCTTTTGACTTTGTAGAGCTTTGTGTAGGCATTCTGCTTTCGGGGCGCGCATTGGGCTTTCATCTCTGCAAAACAAACAGCCTATTCAGCTTTCTTGATATCAACATTAGCATCCGACGCTTGGGCTGTGCTTTCTTATTTCTATTTTTCTTTCGGATTTGCTTTCTATTTTTCTGTCTATTGAGCTTCATTTGTTTGATTAAACATTAAGCACATCACACATAAGTCATTATATAAAACATTAAAACATAAACAAACATAAATGAACATTAATTACATTAATGTAATATATAATTCAAGTACAAAAGTTTTTAAATACAAAGACATCTAATAATTACTTTTGTCATGATCTGTCGGTTCTTCAGCTGGAGGAGTTGAGGATGAGGTTCCTTGATCTTGGTTTCTTTTAGTGCGCCTGTGCTGAGCTTGTGTAGAGGCTGATGCAGATGCATCACCTTCCTGATCGTAATCATCCTCTTTATCTTTACCGCTTGGTCCTCCTTCATCAACATCCTCCTCAGAATCATCTTCATCCTTATCATCATCATCATCATCATCATCATCATCATCAACACCATCATCACCATCCTTTATCTTTAATGGCTCATTCTTTGATCCTTTGAGATTTAGCAGTATCTTCTTGTTCTTCTACTCAAGCTCCTCTATCCTCTTCACCTACCCCAACACCAGCTCATTTTGACCTTTAAGTGCATGGTGGGCTTGGCCTAACGCTCTCTTGTACTGAGCGCTCTTCTCACTTAGTTGAACTATTTGCTTTGCCTGAGCTGCATTCACCTCCATCATCTGATTTAGCTGAGTAGCCCTTATCTCATCGGTGGCAATCAGTCTCAGCATAATGCGGTTGAGGTTAGCCAACTGCTCATCCAACCCGACCATGGGTAGAGTAGGTCCAGGTGAGAATGTGGATTGGGTGGAGGGGGCAGCTTGGTCAGTGGTGGTTGTGGTGGTAGATGTGGTGAATATGGGAGGTGGAATGGGGTTGGGATGTGGTGGAGTGGCTGTGGTAGTGGTAGTGGGAGGAGTGATAGTGGTAGTGGAAGGAGTGGTGGTAGTAGGAGTAGCTGTGGTGGTGGTGATAGGAGATTGGTAGTGGTGGTAGCTGTGGCAGTGGTGGTGGCTATGGCAGTGGTGGTGGCAGTGGCAGAAGATGTAATCACAGTAAACCTCGGCCTCTTACCCTTTTTGCCATAAGAGTGAGCCATTCTCTTCTTCCTGGATCCCTTTGCAATAGGCGCTCCCCCTTGGCTGATGGGCTGGTCAGGGGTGTAAGTAGGATCAGTAACATCATTAGCAGCACCCCTCGACACAGCCTGGCGTCCGCCAACCACCTCTATCCTTTTGTCGGTGGCCACAACCCGACTCCCGATATTCCTCACTATGGCTCATCATCCAACTCCTCATCCTCATCTATCAAGAAGTCTTAGTGGAAGGCAACCCTTTTGGTTTTACCAGGTGCCTCACCACCTTGACCTTGATCATCGTCGTCGTCGTCGTCTTCGTCTGTGGGTGCCATGATGGGCTCGACATCGGAGTCACTGTCATCGTGACACCACTTCTTGCGAGATGGCGCCACGTACTCCATGTTGGCCAAATGACCAAATAGTCTCCTCACTGGGGGCTTTACCTACTTCCCCTGATAGACCTTCATCCTACTCAATATCGTATCATCCATCACCTCGAGTGTAACATCATCGTCTCTCTCCTTTGGCAGCGAAGGAAGCTTCTGATCGATGATCATCTGTAGAAACCTTGGGTACATACAAAAGTCTTCCTTGCCCTTGGCCTCGAGGTTCTCGACCATGTAGGAGAATATCATCTGGGAGAAACTGAACGGGTGGTTCAGCACTAGAGCAACATATGCATTCTGGATTTGATCTGACATCTCGTTGAATCCTCCTCTCCTCGATGCAATGCACTTGAGGATGACGTGAGCTAAGTACTTAAACTGGGGGCACATTTTGCTTTTGTTGAGCACACCTGCGTTGATGTCCCTAGTGTACTTCATCCGCAGAAAGCAACCCCTAACTGTTAGAGGGTGTAGCTTGGTCGGGTGGTCACCATCTTCACCCGTACCCAGGACTTGCCTAAGATTGGTTGCAATAACACTGATCTCCTGTTCGAAGATCGAGCTTCGGATACTGTATGGCTCTATGGACCTGTCAACTGTAGCCCCTTCTCAGAAGGTCTGCTGTAGTGATCTATATGGCGTGCAAGGTGTAGATATGGCCTTGAAGATCCTCGATCTCCTCTGAAAGGCTATGATCCCCGCAAACTCGGAAGCATTCCGAGTAGTAGCATCTAAGTGAGCACAGATGTTGTGCTTGGGGCTCATCGTCCATTTATCAGCCATATTGCTGTAACACAAGAAACATATATATTAGAGTTGTGTATTGGAGATGACAATTGAAACTTAAGCTATTTTTTATCAAACTGGTTCAATCGTGCGATTGAACCATACGACTGAATTCAGTCGTGCGATTGAGCCTGCGGCTGAGTTCAGTTGTGCGATTGTGCTTGCGACTGAACTTAGTCGTATGTTAAGCCATGCGGTTGAGTCAGTCGTGCGACTGAGTCAGCGAATGATTCATTCATGCGATTGAATCGTGTGCCTGGCTTAATCGTGCGACTAAGGTTCATTCGGAGTGTCCATTCGCAAATAGCTCTGTTCGACACTCCAACCTCGAATCTTGGTCAAATCTTGATGTTAGATGTCGTGTTTAGACTCATTAGATTCGTAGGGACTCTAAATATCACTTAATGTCCTTTATATAAACGATTTTGTCCATTTAAGTGGTCTATTTGAACAGTTATGCGGTTTTCTTGATTTTAATCGATTAGGTCAGGTATGGTTTGATTAAACCGGTCATTATTTTCGATTTCAGTCTCACAATACCTGTAGATGAATGAAAAGTCAGTTAGCATCACAATCATCAAGTAATCAAGGTAAAGGAAATTTGGACAGAGTGTCTGCGTATAAGAGAAGTATGAATGCTTTGAAGGGTGGTGAGAAATGCGACCGACTCACCTCTCTATTTATACTGTTTTAATGTTTAGTCGTGTGATTGGACCCATATGTCTGCTTCAATCGTGCGACTGGCTTATACTTCTTCGTCCAGTCGTACAATTGGTTCATTTTGGTGATCCAACTCATGGTCCAATCGTGTGACTGGCTCATACTTATGGTCCAATCGTGCGATTGGCTCATACTTCTGGTCCAATTGTGCGATTGACTCATACTTACGGTCCAATCGTGCGATTGACTCATACTTATGGTCCAATCGTGCGATTGGCTCATACTTAGAAATACTTAAACTTTTACCTTATGATATCTAATATTACACCGATCATCTCAGACATGACCTTTTTAATTTAAAACCATTTGATCACCTCGGACGTAATCCTTTTAATTTAAAACCATTTTATCATCTCAGATGTGATCCTTTTATTTAGAACCGATTGGTCACCTCAGACGAGACCACTTTTAGTGAGTGATTCATAGATTTCATTTAGTTGTATACTCCAACTTTTACGTAACAAAAGACTAGAAAAATAGAAAAACAAACTTGAAATTTAAAATAAAACAAGACATATTTTTGTGTTTTTGATTTGAGATGGATTGAAATCTTTTAGAAAAAATGTCTAACAGATTTTAATTCCTGGACAACATAGCTTCAAGTTAATTTGATCATTTCAACAAGCATTTGTGGATCCCACACTTATATGGTAATCAACATTCCTCAGGAGATTTTTGAGCGGACTATGGGTATTTGACAAGAAGAAACTATTCTAAGAGATTTCAAAGAGATGCCAAGCCTCAGGTCAGTGCCATCGCACAACAGAGAGACACAAACAACAATGAATTCTAGAATATTTAGGTTATGCTTATCCTTAGGTCAGTGCCACCGCTGTAACACCCGGTTATTTTTTTAAAGTCAAAGAAAGATAGAATAAAGTGAAGAAAAAGAAAGAAAAGATATTTTCCCCAAGTTAAGGGGTAAAAAGTGTCAAAAAAGACAAAAGGTTTGAAAAAGTGGGTGTAAAAGGTGATAGCCGCCAATCACCTCCTACACATCATGTACCATCGGATTTTTATAGAGAGAGAAAGTAGCAGGAAGCAGCAAAATCTTGGTTTTAGAAAGAAGAACAAGAAAGAATTCAATTCAAGGTAAGAATTCATGGTTTTATGGTGTTCTTAACTGGTTATGTCCTCGAGTCTATGCTCATGTGTGTTGTGTGTGTTCGGTTGTATGTTTTTAGTGGGTTTCTAGGTGGTTGAACTCAATTGCAAGCAAGTTTGGAAGAAGCCATACTCAAGAGCTGCAAAGGTGAGTTCTAGAACCCCTCTTTTACATGTCTTAACTGATTTTGGGGCTGGATTTACATGTATGAACTTTTTATAAAACTAGGGTTTCATACCTGTATGTATGAATGTGTGTATGTTGCGGGTATGGTGTGATTTTGATCTATGTTAATTCTTGATGATGTTATGGTTGTGTTTCTAAGGCTTTGAATGTATGATTTAAGCTTAGAACATGATAGATGGTGTTTGGGGACCAAATTATGATGATAAGTGTGCTCTAGGCTGCTCATGCGCCCAAATAGTAGTTCATACGCCTAAGTTTAGAAAAACTACTTAAGTGTGAGAAATGCGGATGAGTAAGAAATGCATATGAGAAAGTCAATGCGGATGAGAAAGTCAATGCGGATGAACAAATGCGGATGAGAAAGTCAATGCGGATGATAAAGTCAATGTGGATGAGAAAGTCAATGCGGAGGAGTAAACAAATGCGGATGAGTAAGTTCATGCAAATGAACAAATGCAGATGAGCATTGACAAATGCAGATGAGTAAGTTCATGCGAATGGATAAATGCGGATGAGCATTGACAAATGCGGATGAGTAAAGTCAATACGGATGTACAAATGCGGATGAGCATTGACAAATGCGGATGAACAAATGCGGATGACCATTGACAAATGCGGATGAGTAAAGTCAATGCGGATGAACAAATGCGGATGAACAAAAAGAAATGAGGATGAACAAAAAGGGAAATACGGATGAACACTTAGAATATTTTCTGACTTTTTGGGGATGAACAAAAAGAAATGAGGATGGACAAAAAGGGAAATACGGATGAAAACTTAGAATATTTTCTGACTTTTTGGGGAAAACGTGAAATGTAGGCTTTGACTTGGGAGGTTCCCGGGGGTTCATGTAAGCTGACTTTCGAGGTCATAGATGGTATGATGGGCATTGTATGATGATATTATGATGTATGATTGATGCTTATGCATGATGGTATGTAGGATTTATGTTATGTATGCATGATGATGCCCTGTATGGTGATGTTGTATGTTTATGTTTGTGTTCCTTGTTATGTATGATTATTTTCCCGTGGCTTTACATTGAATGTTAATGAATGACATGAAAGTATTATGTAACGTAAAGTGAAAAATAATGAAAAGAGGAACGTAATGGATGAATGCATGCATTAATGAATGAATGAAAGTAAGAAAGGCTTGCAAGCATATGTATGGAGGTTCACACCCAATGAAGGGTGTTAGCTCAACCGTGTGCGAGTTAGCTACCCCAGAAGGATGCACACTCGGGCTTGATCCATGTGATTAAGCGTATGTATGGAGGTTCACACCCAATGAGGG
>BJCM01266263.1:0-10589 GCA_018326385.1 Flaveria bidentis | reverse complement strand
GGTTTTCTTGGTCTTGAAACTTGTTACTCTTGAATACACACACACACACACTCAACCTCTCTCTCTCTCACTCATACATGAAAAGGACTACCAAGAACAAGTTTTCTCTTTACTTTATTGAAGAAAATCAAAGTTGAAAATCGGATTTCCGCCCTTCTTGGCCGTTTTGGAGTAAAAAATCCTAGAAAAAGGGTGCTTGCTTGAGGCTTGTGGGTATGGAAGCTTGAGGACACCTATCCTTGGTGTTTTGGTCACTCAAGGACATCTCCATCTTCAACAAATCTCACGTTTTTGACATCTCTACAAAGGTTGTAACTTTTGTGTGTTTTTGGTTGTTTTATTCTTCTTGATAGCTTGTTCATACACATATAAATGATCCTATGTTTTTGGGTTTGTTAAAATTAAGTTATGTGCTTTAATTTTTAGATTATAAACATGATATTAAGATTTTATTCCGCTGCATTTTCAAGTTTAAATGGTTAAACTTCTTTGATAATGTGTCAAACAAACCTAACAGATCTTGCTACAGTTGTGGAAAGAAAGGACATATTGCTTCAAATTGTCCTTATTATCAGACTCCCAGACAGAAAATTGAACTTTATGATACTAAACCATGTTCTTATTAAAGGAGTTCTATCTCTCCACCAAAAAGAATAAATGGACCTAATGTTCAGACTATAAGCCAGTCGTCTGTTTTTCACAAACAAGCCTTACACAGAATTGGCTTATGGAAAGAAAAGTCAAGTCAACTGTCTGATGATAAGAAAAATATGAAAAATGATATGCCCTCACCCTCAAATGGACAGTGGGTTGAGTTCATGATTTGTGATTCCTCTAGGTCACCTAAGCCAGTTAAGGCTTGGGTCCCAAAGCTAAACTGATCATCTCCTTTTACTGTGTAGGTTGTCCGTTATAGTGCTATCACTAACACCTAGATTGTTGATAGTGGGGCATCTAGGCACATGACCAGGAATCTGTCTCTCCTTTTCAATGTCAAACAAATTAAAGGGGGACATGTATCATTTGCTGGGAACAAGGGAGGATACATCACAGCTCAAGGCGAAGTGGGAAACCAGAAAGTAAAGTTTGATAAGGTCAATTATGTTCAACAACTACAGAATAACTTGCTTTCAGTCTCCCAGATGTATGACAAAGGATTTAAAGTGGTCTTTGACAACAAGAAGTGTTAGGTATTAAAGAAGGAATACATTATCCTGGAGGATCAAATCTTAATGTCAACATCAAGATATAATGACATATATGTCTTGGATCTATCAAAAGCATCCACAACCAATCATCAAGTTCAATGCTTCTTGTCAGAGGCAATAGGGAAGGACTCAATCTCCTGGCATAGTAGAATGGGACACATAAATCCACGGAAGATGAATCATCTGATCCAGAATGATTTAGTGAAGGGAGTGAATGTCAAGAAATTTCAACTTCTGGATTTCTGTGTAGTGTGCAAGAAAGGTAAACAAACCAAGAAGTCTCATAAGGCAAAGAAAGTGAATTCAATTGACCTGCCTCTCGAACTTCTACACATGGATCTGTTTGGTCCTGTCAGTATCAAAAGCATCGCTGGTGATCTATACTGTTATGTAGTTACCGTTGATTACTCAAGATTCTCTTGGGTAATGTTTCTGAAATCCAAATCAGAAACATTTGAATCTTTCAAACAGTTGGTAAATACATTGGAATCTCTCTACAAGATGAAAGTATGACAAATTCGCTCAGACAACAGGACGAAGTTCAAGAACTAGTGGATGGAGGCATTTTGCAAAGAGAAAGGAATTGTACACTAGTTCACATCTGCCTAAACTCCACAAATGAATGGAGTTGCTGAACAAAAGAATAAGAGCTTGATAGAGACTGCATGAACGATATTAGTAGACTCGCAACTGCCTATCCAATTTTGGAACGAGGTAGTTGCCAATGCATGTTACACCCTCAATCGAGTCTTGGTGGTCAAACGTCATGGTAAAACATGTTATGAGTTGCTCCAGCGACGTAAACCTAATCCGGAGTACCTCGAACCATTTGGCCCACCATGTACGCTGCTGAAGAAAACTCAGTTAGGGAAGTTCAATGAGAAGGCTGAAGAAGGGATTTTTCTAGGATACAATATACCAAACAAGCGAGTTATTAATAACTCAACTGGTTAGGTAGAAGTGAGGTGCAATGTTGACGTTCAGAGATAGACCACCGCCCCTGCTGGAAAGGGTCCTTTATTCTTCTTCGATTATGATGGATTCTTTAAGTCCTTCACTATCTCTATCTCCCCTACTGATGATGATTTATCAACCAAAATGATGGTTGATGTCCTAAATACACCGTCACCAGACTCGACAACATCAGTTCTACTAGGTGAATCTTCTAGTCCTTCAGGGGGAGCACTTGAGGTAAGCGACTCCTCCTATGACGATGAAGATGTGGATACTGAACAGGTGGAACAGGTTCCTGCTACTTCAAGTACACAAGCATCAAATGCTGATGTCTTAGACACTTCGGAACCTCAAACTCCAACAGCTGCAGATACTGACCCGAGAATTCAAAATCTAGATCAAGAAGTAGTTGCTCCCACCACTCCTGGATCACGTATACACGTTTATCATCCTCTAGACAACATCATAGGGGATGTACAATCGGGAGTTCAGACAAGAAATCAGCTATACTCAGCTGATTATGCCCCTGTCATTGAAAAAGGCTATCTTCACAATGGTATGTATCGATGTTTTGTGTCTCAATTTGAGCCAAAATATGTTAGTGAAGCCTTAAACAATGAGGCATGGGTTAGTGCCATGCAGGAAGAACTCCTACAATTCAAGAAGCTAGGAGTATGGACACTGGTGGATAGACCAAAAGGTGATAAAGTAATAGGCACTAAATGGGTCTTGAACTGAAAGAAAGATGACCAAGGGGTCATAATTAGAAATAAGGCTAGACTTGTGGTTTAGGGTTTTAGACAAGTCGAGGGAATTGATTACAATGAAGTGTTTGCACCCGTGGCTAGAATGGAAGCAATCCGTATCTTCCTAGCCTATGCATCTTACATGAAGATCAAAGTTTATCAACTAGATGTAAAAAATGCGTTCCTTCATGGGAAAATTCGTGAGATAGTGTATGTCAGTCAACCCGAATGATTTGAGGATCTTTATAATTGCGACTGAGTTTACAAGCTGGATAAGGCTCTCTATGGGCTACATCAAACCCCGAGAGCATATTATGAGAAACTCTCAACTCATCTGGTGAAACACGGTTTTTGCAGAGAAGTTATTGAATGTACACTGTTCATCAAAGAAAAGGATGGTGACTTACTGCTAGTCCAGATTTATGTTGATGACATAATCTTTGGTTCCAGAAACGAAGAGTTATGTAAGGAATTTGAATCTGTCATGAAAGCGAGATGAGTGAAATAGGGGAGATGAAGTTCTTCCTAGGATTACAGGTGGATTAGACATCAAAAGGAATCTTCCTACATAAGACTAAATATGTAGGGGACATCCTCAGTCGGTTTGACATGGAGAACGCTTCAGCTGTTGGAACTCCACTTGACACGAACCATGATGTGGCTCCCGACGAAAATGGTGATTTGGTTGATGCTACATTGTATAGAGGAATGTTCGTATCCCTTATGTATCTCACAGCATCTCGACCTGATATCATGTACGCAATGTGTCCCTGCTCCAGATATCAAGCAAAACCGAAAGTCAACCATCTCATAGGTGTTAAACGAATTTTCCACTATCTGAAAGGTACTCCAACACTTGGGTTGTGGTATCCTCAAGACGATGATTTTGAGCTTACAGCGTATAGTGACTCGGATTATGGCGGCTGCAAAATGAATTACAAGTCAACATCAGTAGGATGTCAGTTCTTTGGTAAATGGTTAGTCACTTGGCAGTGTAAGAAGCAGACCTCCGTTGCTCTGTCAACATGTGAAGCTGAATACGTTGCTGCTACAAGTTGATGTTCACAAATCATCTGGATACAACAGCAAATGCACGAATACGGTTTGTAATTTTCTAACGCTCCTATCTATGTTGATAATTCTGCTACTATAGATGTTACAAAAATCAAGTCCAACATCCTAAAACTAAACACATCGATATTAAGTATCACTTTATACGTGATTGTTTTGAAAAGCAATTAATCGATGTGGTTAAAATAAATACGGATTTTCAATGCGTCGACCTCTACACAAAAGCATTTGATAAACCGAGGTTTTTATATCTATTAGAGGTAAATGGCATGAAAAAGAAAAATAATGTGATTTCAGAGGAAGAAAATGCCTAGTCCGACACTTTTAATTTTATTTCATTTTATTTTATTCTAATTTTATTTTCCTGTTTATTAAAATCCAAAAACACAAAAATATTTTCGGTTTTAGAATTTTAGGTGGAGAATAGGTTAGATTAGTTACAAAAAAAACAAGGGAGAAGGACAGCTTAGCTAAAAGGAAAGTAATCAAATCTGTGTTACTGATTCAATGTTTATGGAAAATGATAGTACATCGAGAACAGATTGTTTGAGACTTCAAAAGAGTTAACCAATTAAGATGCAAAATTCTAAGTATAAGTCTGAAAAGTCTAAGCAAAAAAAAAGGAAACATGATAGTAAAACTAGTTTGCTACTAAGGTAACATAGAGAAAGTTGACCTAGGGGCTGCTAGTTCATTATATGATATGTTGGTAGATTCAACACAACAGATGAGTAGACCTCAGTGGTGATTTCAACTTCAAACTAAGTTGTTCAACTTGTTGTGGGTTCCCATCTTATCCCTGGTTAACACAATCAACGCAGTTCCAATAAGGGGTGAAGAGCAAAATAAACACCACAAATGTGTGTGGACAACCATAAAATTTGAGCAAAGCACATGGAAAAAATGCAAAATCCAATCAAGCTAATAACTTATGTTGTTAGTGCATTATGTGCAAAAAGAAAATAAATGCTCTAACAAGAAGATAGGTTGTGTGCCTCTCTGTTATGCGGTGGCACTGACCTGAGGATTAGCATAACCTAAATATTCTAGAATTCATTGTTGTTTGCGCCTCTCTGCTGTGCGGTGGCTTGAGGATTGGAATCTCTTTGAAAGGTCTTAGAATAGGTTCTTCTTGTCAAAATACCCCTAGACCATTCAAAAATCTCCTGAGGAACATTGATTACCATATATGCATGGGATCCACAAATGCTTGTTGAAATAATTAAACCTTAAATCAACACCAATGTGTGTCAAAAATCTGTGTATGGATTTAAGAGGACAAACATATTGATAATCATCGTGAGCTGCAGTTCTTGAAAGTCAAAATCATTGTGTGCACCTTGTAGCTCTCGTATGATTTCCTAAAATTGCTATTGACTCTCGGTCAAAACAAGAATCTAGCATAGAATAGTTTACTAAACTGTCCCAAATGATTCTGATATACCTATATGATTCCATCATGAACTGTACCAGATATGATAAAAGAGAATTGAAGCTGTGCTATCCAGGAAGTAAAATCGATTAGAAGTACTCTAATAGGTTTAAAATCCATCTCAAATCAAAAATACAAAATTATGTCTAAGTTCTGTTTTTAACTTCTAGTTATTTTATTTATCAATTTTAGTCATTTGGTAGGTAAAAGTCAGACTATGCATTTGAATTAATTTTGTAAATCACTCATTAAAATGGGTTATGTTTGAGGTGACCAATCGGGTTTTGAATTTAAAAGGATCACGTCTGAGGTGATCACATAAGCTTTAAGTTAAAAGGATCATGTCTGAGGTGATCAAATAGTTTTTCAAATTAAACAGATCATGTCTGAGATGATCATCGGTCATAATGTCTTATCAATAATTAAAATTTTAAGTATTTGAAAGTGCATAATGTCAAACTCATAAGTATGAGCCATTCGCACGATGGACCATATGTATGGACCAGTCGCACGATTGGATCATACGTATGAGCCCAATCGCATGACTGAACCACAAGTATGGACCAGACCTACAATTAGACCATACGCATGGGTCAATCCACACGATTGGATCACAAGAGTGAACCAATCGCACGAATGAATGTGACCGACTGAGTCAGTCGCACGACTGAAACCCAGTCGCACGATTGAACATCACCAACTGAGCCAGTCGCACAATTGAGCCCTAGTTGCCCAAATGAGGTGTGTGAATAGGTCCAGTCGCCCGACTGAAAAACAAAATCAGTATAAATATGGTGAAGTCGGTCGCACATTCTCATCACCCTTCAATCGCTCCCAAATCGCCCGAAAGCAAACATACTCTGCCAAAATTTGATTTCCTTGATTTTCCACTGAGATTGTGTTACTAACATGTACTCTCATCTTCTACAGGTTCTTAGTGAATGAATTCGCACAAAATGCGTGGCGTAATCAAACCCTAATTGTCCAATTTGATTAAAATCAAGAAATTGGTAAAAACTTTCAAATAGACCACCTAAATGTATATAATCATTAAAATGAAGGACATACGATGAAAGTTAGGTTCCCTATGAATCTAAAGAGTCTAAACACAATGTTTAACATCAAGTTTTGACCTAGATTCAAGATTAGAGTATTGAACAGAGAGTTAGGCGAATGGACGCCCCGAATGAACTTCAATCGCATGATTAAGTTGGGCGAATGACTTAATCGACCGAATGAACAAGGCGTATGAGCTCAATCACCTGATTGAACTCAGTCGCATGCTCAATCTCCCGGTTGAACTCAGCCGCATGCTCTAATCGCCCGATTGAACTCAGCCGCATGCTCAATCGCTCGACTGAACTCAGTAGCATGCTCAATTGCATGACTGAACTCAGTCGTATGGCTCAATCGCATGATTGAACCAGAATGGTCTTAGAATAGTTTAAATTTCAATAGTTTCTATTATGGACAAATCTCATGTTTATGTGTCTTGTGTTACAGAAACATGGTATATAGGTGGATCATCAACACCAAGCACAACATTTGTGCTCACTTGGATGCCACCACTCGGAATGCTGATGAGTTTGCTGGTATAATTGCATTTTTGAGGAGATCAAGGATCTACAGAGCTATATCTGCACCATGCACACCCTACTGGTCTATACAGCAAGCCTTCTTGGAAGGTGCATAAGTTGATAGATCTATAGATCCCTACTGCATTCAGAGCACCATTTTTGGGCAAGAGATTGAGGTCACTGTAGCGGATCTTAGACGTGTACTGGATCTGCTTGATGATGATGCCCACCCGACCAAGCTGCACCCCCTAACAGTAAGGGGATGTTTTCTACGGATGAAGTACACTAGGGACATCAATGCTGGTGTGCTCAAAAAAAGCAACATGTGTCCCCAGTTCAAGTACCTAGCACATGTCATTCTTAAGTGCATTGCTTCACGAAGGGGTGGATTTGATGATCTCTTAGATCAAATCCAGAATGAATACATGGCACTGGTGCTGAATCACTCTTTCAGCTTCTTCAACATGATCTTCTCCTACATGGTCGAGAACCTTGAGGCCAAGGTTAAGGACAAGTTCTGCATGTATCCAAGGTTCTTGCAAATGATTATAGATGAGAAGCTCCCTCTACTACCTAAGGAGAAGGACAACACAGTGATGTTAGAGGTGATGGATGACACCACTCTGGGAAGGATGAAGGTGTACAGGGGGAATCAGGTGAAACCCCTTGTTAGGAGATTGTTCGGGCACTTGGCCAGTGCTGATTAGATGGCGCCAGCTCGCAAGAAGTGGTGTCACGATGACAGTGATTCGGATTCTGAGCCGATTGTTCTACCCATCGACGACACTAATGACGATGACAATGGTGATGGAAGAGATACGAGCCCCACCCAATCTAGGGCCACTGCCACAGATATTCCATTTCCACCATCCATCCAGGGTGGACCTAAGACTGCTAGATTCCACCAAGACTTTCGTCCTGATGAGGAGGAAGAGTCAGACGAGGAGCCTCTGGTACGGACGGTTGGGAGCCGGGTCGTGGCCACTGAGAGAGGGCTCAGGGCGGTTGGTGCATGCCAGGCTGAGTCTAGGGGTGACGATACTAATGTCACAGATCCTTCTTACACCCTGAACCAGACCAACAGCCAAGGGGGAGCTACAATTTCTAAGGGCTCCGGGAGGAAGAGGATGGCTCACCCTTATGGGAAACAGGGTACGAGGCCTAGATTTACCTTCTTCACATCTACCACCACTACCACTGCCACCACCACTACCACATCTACCACCCCTACCACACCTCCTACCACCATCACTACCACAGCCACCCCCTCACCACCCACTCAAACTCCACCTCCCATGTTTACCATATTCACCACTACCACCACCAGCCACCAAGCAGGTACCTCAACCCACCCTACCTTCACCACCGAACCCACTCTACCCTCCATCGGGGTAGAGGAAAAGTTAGCCAACCTAAACTAGATGGTGCTAAAGCCGCTAGCTGCTGATGAGCAAAGAACTACACAGCTAAACCAGCTGATGGAGCTTAATGCTGCTCAAGCTCAGCAGATTACACAGCTACAGGAGCAGAATGCTCATTCGGTTAAAAGGATTGAGGATTTGGAGGCTAAGAACAAGAAGATCTTGCTTAGGCTTAAAGGATCAAAAGATGAGCCTCTAAGATCAGGGAAGGTGAAAGTGATGATAATGGTGATGAGGGTAATGATGAGGGTGATGATGAGGATGATGACGATGATGATGAGTCTTGTGAAGAAGATGAAAGTGGCGATGAAGAGTCAAGGGGTAAGAAGAGAGGTGATGATGATGATGATGAAGATGAAGGTGCTGCTTCAACCTCTACTCAAGGTCAAGAAAGATGGACCAAGAGAGCACAAGATCAGGGAGCATCATCCTCAGCCCCTGCAGTTGAAGAGTTGATAGATAAAGACAAAAGTAATGACTAGATGTTTATGTATTTGAAAACTTTTGTACTTGAATCTTGTATTACACTTATGTAATTAATGTTTATATATATTTATCTAATGTTTAGATGTCTTGATTAATTACTAATTGTTGATGTGTTAAATGTTTAAATCAAGCAGATCAAACATCTCAGCAAGATGAATATGATATTGCTCACCTTCAGCAAATCAAGTCTCAATTCACAATGATTCTTGATTTGCAAGGGATTGTCAGAAGGTCGATGAGCTACACTCTCGAAGAAGGAGAAATCATACATGACCTGACTCATGAGAAACTTGCGGAGATGTTCAGGTTAAATCTAGATGAGCTGGTCAAAGATGCTTCTACAGTTGATGTGACAAGTGACGATGAGCTTAACGATGTCAACGAAATAGAGATTGAGGATGTCACGACTAAGCACTATCCAGAGTACACTGACCAAGAGGGAAATGTGATCCCCGACTTGGGTGACACTATCAGCAGTGCTACATTTGACAAACTAAATGATATGGAGAAAGAGAAAGAAAAAGAAGAAAGCATAGCCCAAGCCTCGGATGCAGAAGTTGATATAAAGAAGGCTGAATGGGCAGCTTGTTTTGCATAGATGAAAGCCCAACGTGCGCTGCCAAAGAAGAATGCCTACACAAAGCTCTATAGAGTCAAAAGACATCAGAAAGTGTCAAGCAAGATTATAGCATGGGCATATTTTGAAGATCTAAATGTTTATGCATTGGAGAGAGAGAAGGGAATAAAGTAATTTAGATATCCCTATGATCTGAAGACTCTCCTAGGTTTTGAGATCAACCAACTGGCATACTTAACTATGCTATATGCTGATCCTAGAAAGATGTCAGATTGGTTTGAGGCTGCTTTAAAGAAGAAGTACCACATCAGATGGGTAAACTTCAGACCTCAACAACCGAAGAGATACATTCGTAGGTCTGAAGTGGATCCTATATCTAGATACCCTAAAGTTTTGTTGAAGTGGAGTCCCCCACACATAATGTCCAAGATTCCCTTATGGGAAATGCCTCAGGACTTCACTCCACACTTCAAATGGTGGTATTATGATTGGAGAACAGGCAAAGCAGTCATAGTTCTAAATAGACAGGGAAAATGGAAACTATCCGGGTTTTCAACCCAATGTGGCTTACAAATTTGTCTGCTGATGATGTCTACACTTTATCAAAGTTGCCACTATTCTATGACGCGCAAGACATTGTACAAGCTTTCCAGTTCCAGAATGTTATATGACTCTGCTTTGCATTTGAAACACATGCAGGAGTCACATGAGAGGAAAAGTACAAGAAATTTGATGAGCTTATGAAGAATGTCAAACAATAGATTAAACTAGGTCCAAGGGGGAGTTTGTTGATACATATAAGTACCTAGTTTATAAGCTTAATGTAAAAGTCCTAAGGCACAAGTATGACTTTCATGCTTTTCCTTTTCAAGGAGCTTCGTGAGTGCATCTGCAATGTGAACTTTACGAATACATATCTTTCCTTTTTCGACTTCATCCCTTATGTAGTTGAATCTCCACTCAATGTGTCTAGTCTTTTGATGTGCACGGGGTTCCTTGATTTGTGCAATCGCACCCTCATTATCACAAAAGATTTCTAGGGGGTCTTGAATGGTAGGGACGACCCCTAGATCAGCGATAAATTTCTTTATCCATGCAGCTTCCTGAGCTGCTAATG
>BJCM01266262.1:0-10456 GCA_018326385.1 Flaveria bidentis | reverse complement strand
ATTCATTAATGCATGCATTCATCATCATGTTCCTCTTTCATTATCTTTCACTTTACGTTACATAATACTTCGTTCATTCATTATCATAACACATAAAGTCATGGGAAAGATGAACATACATCATCATAAGGAACATAAACATATCATTCATACATCATTATGCAGGGCATCATACATACATAACATACATCATGTACAACCATGCAACATCATCATCATCATCATGCACAAACATCAAGCACACATAACATTACATGCCCATCATACCATCTATGACCTCAAAAGTCAACTTACATAACCCCCAAGAATCTCCTAGGTCAAAGCCTACATTACCTCTTTTCTCCAAAAGTCAAAATTTTAACAAGTGTTCATCCGCATTGACCCTATTGCTCATCCGCATTTAATTGCTTCATCCGCATTAACTCTTATTGTTCATCCGCATTTAATGGCCTCATCTGCATTAACCCTTATTTTTCATCCGCATTTAATGGCCTCATCCGCATTAACTCTTATTGTTCATCCGGATTTCATTGCCTCATCCGCATTAACCCTTATTGTTCATCTGCATTTAATTGCCTCATCCGTATTAACCCTTATTGTTCATCCGCATTTAATTGCTTCATCCGCATTGCATGCACTTAGTCAATGTTCATCCACATTGACTTCAACCACATTTGTCATCCGCATTGACTTACTCAGTGGTTAATGTTCATCCGCATTAACCCTTTTCATCCGCATTAATCTTCCAAACACTTAGCAGATTTAGAACTTAGCATGTGAGCCTAACAACATCATATTTGATTTCAACTCACCATTCATCATGTTCTAAGCTTAAATCATACATCCTAAGCCTTAGAAACATCATCGTACATCAGCAAACATGAACATATTCACATCATAGTATCACAACATCATTATACATGTATACAAGCATACGGGTCCGAAACCCAATTTAGCGAAAACATACATTCATGCATATCCAACCCCAAAATCAGTTAAAAACCAGTAAAAGAGGGGTTCTAGAACTCACCTTTGCAGCTTTTGAGTATGGCTTCCACCAAACTCGTTTGCAAATTGAATTCAACCGCATAGAAACCCACTAAAAACATACCCGAACACATACAAACACACATAAGCATAAACCCGAGGACATATCCAGTTAAGAACATCATAAAAACACGAATTCTCACCATGAATTCAAATTCTTTCTTCTTGTTCTTCTTCAAACCCGAGATATGCTCTTTCTTTCTCTATAATTCCGAACTCAAAAGTGAAAAGTGGCATGGCATGGGCGGCCATGCTACTTTTGTGCTACATAAAAAGTAAATCTTGTACTTTTTAGATGTTTAACCCCTTATCTTAGGTTAAATAACATTTCTTTCTTTTCCTTCACTTTATTCTTTTCTTTCTTTGACTTTAAAATAACCGGCTGTTACAAGCGATGATTGGCCAGTTGTAAGCGTCCCGGGAATGGGGCCTTACAAGTTGTATCAGAGCCAAAGTTTAAGTGAAACGGGTAAATTTTCAAAATAAACCTTAACTTAAGCTTAAAATGGGACGGAAAAGGAAGGGATGCCAGGCCGAGTAGCTCTGTGCTATCAGGTATTTCTTAATGTTAACCGGTATTACGTGAGCATGTTATATGGTTTATGTGCTGCTTGTAGATTTAGATACTGATGTAGTCAGGATAGGTAATGCTTGGGATTTGAAGAGTAAAGTAAGTGGATAATCACAACTGGCCACTGTTTTAAGGACTTACTATACTTGACATAAACTGAGCTGTTCCCTTGAATGACCGTGTTGGTGTTTAAATCTTTCAGTGTGAGTTAGAGGATGGCTGGTAGTAGATCATCAAAAGCTTCACCGTGACATAAACTGAGTTGTTCCCTTGAATGTGAAGTTCGTTGCCCACTCTTTCGTGGACTAAACTTTATGCTGGTTGGACAATATTGTCCAAGCTGAGGGTAGCCAAGCTATCAGAAGAATGAGGTGGTCGGAGTTGAAGAGACTACTGATTAAAGAGTTTTTTCCTCACCGTGAGATGGACAAAGTGGAAAGGGAATTCCTGTAGTTGGGGGCGGGAACAATGACACATCAACAATATACCACCAAATTCAATTGATGGCACGTCTGGTGCCGGATCAAGTGACACCCTTGTCACGAAAAATCAAGAGGTATATTCAGGGCTTGCCAGCAGATATTCGCAGGCACATGATCGATGCCCGACCGAGCACGTTCAGGTCGGTGGTAGATTTGGCAGGGAGACTGTATGATGAGAGAATGGTGGTGGTGACTAAAGGTAGCAAGAAAGGTGGTAGTGATCGGAATTGGAATGGAAAAAGTTTTGGTCGGGGTGGCGCCCCGTCGGGTAACAAGAAGGCATGGGTAGATGACCGCCGTGTCGTCACATCCGGTGTGGGAGTAAAGGGATGCAGCAAATGTGGGAAGGAGCACAGTGGCGAGTGTAGGTGCGGCTTGAACGTGTGCTTCAAATGTGGGAAGCCAGGTGATATGGCAAGGCAATGCAAGGCAGGGAAATGTTTCAACTGTGGCGCGGAGGGTCACATGAGCAGAGACTATAAGAAGCCGTGGGCTGAGGGTTCTGGGGTGAAGAAGACTGGAGGTGAAGGACCAAGGGCGAGCGCCAGAGCATTCACGATGACGCAGGAGGAGGCTAGGATGGACCCTGATGTTGTGTCAGGTACGTTTCTAGTAAACCAAACTTTAGCCTCTGTGTTATTCGATTCTGGTGCTAGTAAAAGTTTCATTTCTGCTGCTTTCTCTGCTAAACTGCCAGTTAGTAGTAAGAATACAGATGCACCCTTTGATGTAGAAACTACCATAGGTAAGTCTACCAGAATTTTCGAGGTGATAGAGGGATGTGATGTGGAATTAGAAGGTCATAAATTTCCAGTTAGACCATTCGTGATAACCTTAGGTGGTTTCGATGTGGTTCTTGGGATGGATTGGCTAGCGGACTACGAGGTGAACATTGTGTGTCACAAGAAGATGATTCGTTTGACAGTGCCTGACGGGAGTTCGGTAACTGTTTATAGGGATCGGGCCACAACGGTCCCGAAAGTAATCTCAATGGCGGTGGTGGGAAAATGCGTGAGGCTTGGTTGTAGCGCCTAGTTGGCTTATGTAAAGGATGTGGATACACCAACACCACAACTGTTTGAGGTACCAGTTGCGTGTGACTTTCCTGACGTTTTCCCAGAAGACTTACCAGGAGTGCCACATGACAGAGAGATCGAGTTTCAGATTGATCCGATACCGGGTGCCCAACCTTTTGCCAAGGCATCGTATCGGCTGGCTCCAATGGAGATGAAAGAGTTAATGGAGCAGTTGCAAGAGCTGATTGATAAGGGGTTCATTAGATCGAGTATCTCTCCTTGGGGTGCTCCGGTACTGTTTGTAAAGAAGAAAGATGGTAGTATGAGGATGTGTATTGACTACCGTGAGCTGAATAAGTTGACGATAAAGAACCGATATTCCTTACTGAGAATTGATGATTTGTTTAATCAGCTTCATGGTGCCAGTTGGTTTTCGAGGATAGACCTTCGATCTGGTTACCATCAGTTGAAAGTGAAGGAGCAGGATATCCCTAAAACAGCTTTTTGCACACGTTATGGTCATTACAAGTTTCTTGTATTGTCTTTTAGCTTGATCAATGCGCCAACTTCTTTCTTGGATTTGATGAACCGAGTGTGTCGACCGATGTTGGATAAATCAGTGATTGTGTTTATTGATGATATTCTAATTTATTCCAAGAGCGAGATTGAGCATGCCAACCACATTCGGGAGGTTTTGGAGATGTTGAGAAAGGAGAAGTTGTATGCTAAATTCTCCAAGTGCGTGTTCTGGTTGCGCGAGGTCCAATTCTTGGATCATGTGGTGAATCCTGACGGGATCATGGTGGACCCGGCAAAGGTGGAGGCGATGATGCAATGGAAGTCTCCAAAGACGCCATCCGAGATTTGTAGATTCTTGGGTTTGGCGGGCTAGTAGAGAAGATTTTTCCAAGACTTCTCTAAGATCGCTTTTCCACTAACTAAGTTGACCCAGAAGGATGTGAAGTTTGTATGGGGTCAAGCTCAAGAGAAGGCGTTCGAATAATTGAAGGCGAGATTGATTCAAGCTCCTGTTCTGTCATTACCCGATGGAAATGAAGATCTGGTGGTTTATTCTAATGCTTCCTACTCGGGGTTAGGGTGTGTGTTAATGCAAAGGGGGAAGGTTATAGCCTATGCATCTCGACAGTTGAAGGTTCATGAGGTCAACTACCCTACTCATAACATGGAGCTAGCAGTCGTGGTCTTTGAGCTAAAGATTTGTAGGCACTACCTTTACGGAATGAAGTGCACCATATTCACTGACCACAAGAGCTTGAAGTACTTCTTTGAGAAGACGGACCTAAACATGAGACGGAGACGATGGTTGGAGCTCATAAAGGACTATGATTGTGACATCCATTATAATCCGGGCAAAGCCAACGTGGTGGCAGACGCCCTTAGCAGGAAATAGAGACCTGAACCGATTTGGGTGAAAGCTTACTGGTTAATCATGACCTCTGATGTGATGAAGCAAGTTAAAGGGTTTCAAGATAAGGCATTGAAAGAAGATCATCTTAACTTTAAAAGAATGAGAGGTCTAGTTGCGGAATTGGGTGAAAACACACTTGGTGTTAGAACCCGATATGTACGGATGTGGATTCCTCGTTTTGGGGATCTACGCATGAAGATTATGGACGAAGCTCACAAGACTCGATACTCCATTCATCCCAGTGCCACAAAGATGTACCAAGACATGAAGAAAGACTATTGGTGGCCGGGAATGAAGCATGATATGGTGGAGTATATGAGTAAGTGCCTTACTTGCCTACAAGTGAAGGCCGAGCATCAGAAGCTGTATGGGAAGATCCAACCTTTGGATATACCGTAATGGAAGTGGGAGCACATCACCATGGATTTTATTACGAAGTTGCCGCTTACCCCGAAAGGGTATGATACCATATGGGTGATAGTTGACCGTTTGACGAAGAGTGCTCATTTCCTACCGATCAGCGAGACATATTCATGTGAGTAGTTGGCGGATCTTTTCATTAAGGAGATTGTATCTCGTCATGGTGTACCGGTTTCTATTGTGTCTAATCGTGACACCTGATTTACATCCAAATTTTAGAAGAAAATCCACGATGCTATAGGGACAAGGTTACACATCAGCACGACTTATCATCCCAGATGGATGGTCAGTCATAGAGGACTATTCAGACATTGGAGGACATGCTTCGGGCATGTGTTATCGATTTTGGAGGAAGTTGGGATGACCACCTACCGTTAGTTGAGTTCTCATATAACAATAGTTATCATGCCAACATTGGTATGCCCCCTTATGAGATGTTATACGGTATGAGATGTCGAACACCCGTGTGTTGGGGTGATATTCGTCAGAAGGAGTCAGGTAGCATCGAGGTGATCGAGGCTACGACTGAGAAGCTTGAAAAGATCAAAGCCTTCATGAAGCTAGCCAAAGATAGACAGAAGTCCTATGCTGATAAATGACGCAGACTGATTGAGATTAAGGTGGGTGACCAGATTATGTTGAAGGTCTCACCTTGGAAGAGGATCATCCGATTCAGAAGGCGGGGCAAGTTGAGCCCAAGGTATATAGGGCCTTTCCGAATCATTTCTAGAGTAGGAGAGGTGGCCTATAGATTAGAGTTACCAGATGAGTTAAGTGGAATTCACCCGACATTCCATGTATCTCATCTAAGAAAGTCTCTAGCAGATGAAGATGTGATTGTTCCACTGGAGGATATCGAAGTGGATGAACGACTCAATTATGTGGAGCAACTAGTGGCAATCATTGATCGAAAAGAGAAGAGGCTGAGAAATAAAGTGGTTCCTCTTGTGCGTGTACAGTGGAAGCACAGGAAGGGATCCGAGTCTACGTGGGAGACTGAAGAAGAAATGAGACAGCATTACCCATGATTCTTTGAGGAATAACAGGTTTCCGGGATGAAACCTATATAAGGGGGGTGGACTTGTAACACCCGGTTATTTTTTTAGTCAAGAAAGAAGAATAAAGTGAAAAAAGAGAAGGAAAAGAAATAAAGCCCACGTCTATGTTAAAAGTGACAAAAATGACAAAATCTTTGAAAAGTGGGTGTAAAAGGTGGTATGGCCGCCCATATGTCACACACCTCACAAAACTTTGGATTTTAGAGAGAGAGTAGCAAGTGCAGCAGAGAAATATTGGTTTTAGAAAGAAGAACAAGAAAGAATTTGAATTCAAGGTAAGAATTCATGGTTTTATGATGTTCTTGACTAGTTATATCCTCTCGAGTTTATGCTTATGTGTGTTTGTATGTGTTTGGGCATGTTTTTAGTGGGTTTCTAGGCAGTTGAATTCAATTTGCAAATGAGTTTAGAAGAAGCCATACTCAAGAGCTACAAAGGTGAGTTATGGAACCCTTCTTTTTACATGTTTTAACTGATTTTGGGGCTGGAAATGCATGATGTATGTTTTTATAAATCTGGGTTTTAAACCCATATGTATGAATGTATGTATGCTATGATTACGATGTGATGTTGGACTATGTTCATGCTTGTTGATATTATGGTTGTGTTTCTAAGGCTTAGAAGGTAAGATTTAAGCTTAGAACATGTTAGATGGAGCTGGGGAACTGAAGTATGATGTTTAGGGCTCATATGTTTAAGTTTTAGAATCTGCCTAAGTATGCAGAAGTCAATGTGGATGAGCAATGGAAATTTAATGTGGATGAACAGTTAATGCAGATATGCATTTACTATTAAGTTAGTCATGCGGATGAAAGTCAATGTGGATGAAAGTCAATGCGGATGAACAATCAATGCGGATGAGCATTGACTAAGTATGGGAAATGCGGATGAGCACTGAGGAAATGCGGATGAATAGTCAATGCGGATGAGCACTGACTAAGTCAATGCGGATGAGCATTGACTAAGTAAAGGAAGTGCGGATGAGGGAAGGAAATGCGGATGAATGAAAAGAAATGCGAATGAACAGTTAATGCGGATGAACATTGACTAAGTAAAAGAAATGCGGATAAACTATAACAAATGCGGATGAACTAAGACAAATGCGGATGAACTAAGACAAATGCGGATGAACACTTAGAATATTTCTTACTTTTTAGAGAAAAAGTGTAATTTAGGCTTTGACTTGGGAGGTTCCAAGGGGCTATGTAAGTTGACTTTTTTGAGGTCATAGATGTTATGATGGGCTTGTTATGATGTATGATTGATGCTTATGCATGATGGTATGTATGATGTATGTTATGTATGTATGATGCCATGTATGATGGTGTTGACTGTTTATGATGATGTTCCTTTTTATTATGTATGATTATTTTCCCTTGGCTTTACGTGGAATGTTAATGAATGAAATGAAAGTATTATGTGATGTAAAGTGGAAGATAATGAAAAGAGGAACATGATGAATGAATGCATGCATTAACGAATGAATGAATGTAAATAAGGCTTGCTTGCAAGCAAATGTATGGAGGTTCACACCCAATGAAGGGTGTTAGCTCAACTGTGTGTGGGTTAGCTACCCCAGAAAGATGCACACTGGGGTCCATTCTTTGTGATTGACCATATGTATGGGGTCCTTGTCGCTTGCCCTAGGTACTGGAGTCATCTTGGTGCACAATGTTCGAGGTCTATGAAAGACCTCAGGCCCAATAACCAGCTTCGTGCACAATGTTTGGGGTGTAGCATATGGCATTGATCCGGAATGAAATAGAAAAGATAAGTGATGAATGTACTTGCCCTAGGTACTGAAGTCAGCTTCGTGCCCAATGTTCAAGGTCTATGAAAGACCTCAGGCCTAGTAACCAGCTTCGTGCACAATGTTCGGGGTATTGTAAATGTCATAAGATTTAATGAACGTACAAATGAAAGTATGAAAGTTATGTATGAAATGAATGATAATACGTACGATGAATGAACGAAAGTTAACGAACGAATGATGAAGATAATAATGATATTATCTATGTGTACGTATGATGTGTGATCACATGTTAAAGTAAAGAACGGTTTAAGGAATGTAAAGTATGTTTTATGTTAGACTAGAACTCACTCAGCAACGCTAACTTTTTACGCGTTTTCCAGTTTGCAGGTGAGCATTACTAAGGATGGTGTGGGGCAGCTACTTGGCATTTGGATGGCATTCTTTTGTTAATGTTTTTGCATTGTAATGTGGACAAATGAAATTGTGTAACGAATGTTGTATTATTTTGCAAAAGCATTTATAATGAAAAAGTTATTTTAATGTTCCGCTGTGATGTTAATTGAAAGTTAAATGTAAATATATGTTTTATGAGCGATAATTGGCCAGCGGTAAGCGTCCCGGGAACGGGGCCGTACAATCAATGTCGCGTGTCCGAGGCATATCTTCTAGCGTCTGAATGGTCCTTTCCGACTGACCATCCGTTTGTGGATGATAAGTCGTGATAATGTGTAAACTCGTCCCCATCGCATCATGGAATTTATTCCAAAATTTTGATGTAAACTGGGTATCACGATCGGATACAATAGACACTGGTACACCATGACAAGCTACAATCTCCTTGATGAATAGATCCACGTGTCTCTTTGAGGAATACGTTTAACGGATCACTAGGAAGTGAGCACTCTTCATCAAACGATCCACTATAACCCATATAGCGTCATACCCTTTCGCGGTACGTGGTAACTTCGTGATAAAGTCCATGGTCATATGCTCCTATTTCCAGTCCGGTATATCTAGAGGTTGGATCTTCCCACATGGCTTTAGTGTTAGGCCTTCACTTGCAAGCAAGTAAGGCACTTACGCACATACTCCGCTATATCTCACTTCATACCCGGCCACCAATAATCTTTCTTCATATCTTGATACATCATTGTGGCACCAGGATAATTGGAGTATCGAGTCTTATTAGCTTCATCCATTACCTTCCCACACCGCTTATGGATTAGAAACTTCCGGGTCATCAACTACACAATATATAGTGCCTGAAGCCAATACTACAAAGTTGAAGACTAAAAATCTCTGTAATATCATAGTGGAAGTTGCAAAGGAGCACATGGATCTTCTAACAACTGTTGCCAAATACTATGATGGTTTAGTCGCTGGAAAGATTGGAAATTGTCATCTTGCAGATGAAGACTACAAGCAAGTTGATGAGAATGAACTAGAGAGAATGGATATCATATGGGCCTTGGGAAGTGCAATCAGAAAAGCTAAAATGTTTGTCAAGAAGAAAGGACAGAACCTAATAGCCACTAAGGACACGACGTTTGGTTTTGACAAAACCAAAGTAACATGCTTTAACTATGGTGAAAAGGGGCACTTTAAATGTGAATGTGTAAAGCCCAAGAAAACAGATAATGGAAACCCATTTCCAACCTTCAACCGTCAAGACAAGGACACAATTGGAACTGCTTCTTCAAGCAAAGATACAAAGGCTCTTACAGCTCAAGGTGATGAAGGACAAGACTGGTCTTTCAGATTTGTTTCTCCTGGAGAATCAAATATTGCCTTTGTTGAAGCAGTAGATGATGGATCTGCTAGTGGAGGTGAGAGTGCAGCTGATAAAGCGATGTTAGATACCGAAGAAGCTATGAACTTGGTAGATCACCTGGTTGAAGAAGAGCTTAGGGCAACAAGTGCAGAATCACCAGCCACTGAAGGATCCAATTCTATTTGATGGCTGATTCAACAGATTCATCACAGGTAAGTTCTCTACACCAGTTATTTAATGGACATGCTTGTCATGAATGTGATAAATTTAGACAAAGCATTGACTTGAAATTTGCTAGGTTATTAGAACACAATGATAACTTTGTAAATGATTTACAACTCTGCCCTGAAGCTAATCGTGTATTAACACAAAATTGTTGGATTCTTTATGCCCAAGACACATAGAACATTGATGTGGTTAATACGTTATGATCCAATTTGGTTCATACCCAATAACAAGCTTAGCAAACGCCAATTATTATTTAATTGATGATATGATCATGCAATTAAATAAATAAACCAATTTAGAAAATGGGTTTTCTAAATAAGTTGCATATGAGATTGACCAACTTATATGCATATTTTGTTCATGGATATTATTTGTAATGTTGTTTAATTTAGTTAAATAACATCAAATAATAAAAGTGTGTATGTGTTATATAATTAAAAGGTTAATTATATATCTATTTTAAACAACTAGTTTATAAAATATTGGAGATTGGTTTTGGGGGAAAACCCCATCCTTTAACATATTCGGCCGCCCCTTATGGGGTTTGGGTCTTTGGTTGTTTTCAAGATACCATACTTGGACATCCCGGTAATTTTTCGTTACCAAACTCCGTTAGTTCCGTTGAGTCTTGCATACACGTGTCGTAAGCACACATTAGTTGTCGTTTAACGTTGGTGACCT
>BJCM01266260.1:0-15961 GCA_018326385.1 Flaveria bidentis | reverse complement strand
TTTTGGTAACTATACATTAAGGTCTTGAGTTTGTAACTTTCTACTTCATGTACTTTATCCTTTTTGTAATAGATAAAGATGTGAGCTATGGCATGTCATAGTCACAAGTCAAAAGGCAATCTGCCTTTTGACTCTACAATTGATTTTGTTTGTGTCTAGTCAATTGTATCCAGCTGGCTTTCAAAGTATAGCTAGCTGTAGGATGTAGTATAAATATCTCATGTTCTTGTATCTTTCCTTTATGCTTTGTAACACTTGTAATAGAACATAGAGAAAGCAATATACTGCATTCTTGAAAACCATATACTTGTGTTCTTTGTGTTTTTTCTCTTACATTACTTGTGTTCTTAGTGTCTTGCCTTGGTTAATCCAGTTTACTGTCTGATTAAGTTTTAGTTAATCTCCTCTTTATGTTGTTGTGTTGTAACTGACCCCCTTCAATGATCCTGCAAACTCTCTAGCCGTTCAAGCATTTACACATCATAATAGTCCAATTAAACTAACCTAAACGATCCTCTATCAATCATTTATCGAATACAACAATCAATTTCATCTGAAACACACACACACACTCCACATTCCATCATCGTTTTCACCGCGAATTACAAACGTACTGTTCTGCAACTTTCGGTCGTTCTTAACTAAAATTGACAGAGGGCTTTCGTTCGTGATGGTCATTCTAAGCTTCACACGAGTGTAATTTGATTAACATTAACGATTTCATATCCAACATACTCAAGCCTCGGTCGCGACTCATCGGAACTTATTCTCCTTATCTAAGCATCGAATCTGGTAATTAAACACACTCAACTACTTGAAATTTAATGGGAATCAAAGCCCCATGTTTATTGCAATAAATGATTTCGATTAGGCTTTCAATTGGATCAAATTGGGGTTAGGGTTCTTGGGGAAATTGGGGATCTTATGGAACTTGTGTTTTAAGATTTCGAAACCATCTTTAAATGCGGCCACGACCTTTGGTTTACTGGTTACACTCCTACTTGCTAGGCTTGAGGTCCCGGGTTCGAACCCAGGCAACCTTAAACCTTATTTTTTTAGTTTTTTGGCCTTCAAATTAATATAAAAAATTACAAAAATTATAAAAAAAATTATTTTATAAACTGTGATAATTTTTAAAACCACTAAAATATTTTACGTAATTTTTCTAAGTCCTATTAAATAAATTTTGTTAATAAACCATTTTAAGAAAAGGATGTTCTTGAATTATTTCTATTAAAATGGATTTTAAATAAAAAAAGAATTGATAAATTTTTATTGATTCAAATATTACCTTTGAATTATTAACATCATGAATATTTTAAAGGTTTATTTAGATTTATATATAAACTTCACTAGCTACTATTTAATGTTATTTTTGTTATAATAATTTACAAAAAATATATATTTTATATTGTTTAGATTACTCCAAAAATCCTCAAACTCCACTTGAAACCCTAGTTCTAGTTAAATTATAAAGTCTATTATTAAACTTTAATCTCGTAAATATATGTGTACATTTAGGTACCTTGTGAAGGATTACGTTGAAACGACAATTATTATTTCTTATTAATCATCAACTATATATTTATTTCACATGTGCGTATTTCTATACCAATTTTTCATATTTTCACACTTTGGGGTGAAACATGTTACATTATAACCATAGCACTTGTAAAAAGTTTGATACTTGTAAACACTTGGGCAATTCTATTATTTGTTGTGATTAGTTGAACTTTAGTAATTATCATGTATTGACGATTATATGTGCAATCATTAACTATTGCTAGTCTGACGACATCATAGATCTATGGGCTTGATAAGCCTGCTTGGTTAAACCAAGTACACTTAGCTAATCATATAAACTTGTAAGCGTGGAAACTTGTAAACTGTCAAGGTTTGATTGTAAAATTTGTCTTACATCCCTAGTTACTTTGTTCACTAATTTATAACATGAATCGCCATCTTTTATATGCATATGTATTGAAAACTATAGAAATCTCACCAACATTATGTTGACCTTTTATTTTTAACATGTTTCAGGAAACGCGCAAGTTTGATAGCCATCTTTGAAGCTTATTCACACCTAGGAATAGCAAATGGATGGACTTGAAATATTTCTTATTATGCATTGTTGATTTTATTATTTGAGACTTATGTTTGTAATGTTACATTTGAAACTTATGATTATTATAATTGGGTTTAATAATAGCGTTATGTGGCCGTGAACGATCTTAACCCTCACATCTCGACGTTTCCGTCGTCAAGGTTGGGGTGTGACAGATTGGTATCAGAGCCCATAACGATAGGGATTTTAGAAATGGTGACCAAGACTATAGCGTATGCATGAACCTTATAGAATTATATTTCTATCTCGTAAAATATATGGTTTGCATGCTACATAATGTTATGCCTTCTTATGTGCAATTGATGCCTTAGCATAGGATTGCTTAAACCTTGTTACTTGTCTCCCCTAAACCTATCTTTGACACTTCGATTCTCCCCGACACATGAAGCCTCTTAATCTTATTCTCGACGACACGTGGGATCGCATACTTATTGTTTATGACTTGGATCTTTAGACGTTATGTCTAATCTATACAAATCTCATCAAGGTTTTGATTTCATGAACCTAAGGAATATTGTGTGACACATAGACACTTGTATTTTGGATTTCTTGGCAAAAGGCCTTCGGACTAAGGTAAGTATTTCGCATAAATCCTACGGGACTAGTTATGCTTACCTGGGGATTTCTGGGATGAGTGATAAACTACGGTCGATATACACAAGTTTCTAAGGCAAATGGGTCAATTCACCTTGACGTGTCAACGTTTCCAAATGGTAATGTGTTACCAAATGGAATCATTCCATGTACCTTACAACTCTTAGCTTATCCTGGTTTAAATTACTATCCTTTAAATCCTCATTCCCGTGACTAACTCATTTTATGTCCAGCATGTCTCGTCGTCATGGAAAGCATGGAAGTTCTGACCGTAAGCTTGCAGCAATGATCGCCCGGCAAATGGCTGTTGTGCTCCCCTCAATGGTTGCTGAACTTAATAGCACCCTAATGGCCAATAGCAACAACAATACCAATAGGAACAATAGTGGTGGTGACAACAATGCCCATGGAGAGAATAGCAACAACCAACATATGAACAATCATACCTGCACCTTCAAACATTTCAACTCGTGCAAACCCACTAGTTGTAGTGGAAAAGAAAGAGCCACTGGACTTCTTGATTGGTTTGAAAGTATGGAACACGTTCATCGTTAGCGAGTGCCCCGATGAGTTTAAGGTTTGCTATGCTGCAAGTGTCCTTCAACAACGGGCACTAATATGGTGGAATAGTGAAAAGAGGAACCGAGGGGCTGAAGCTGCCTTGGCATTGCCTTGGGAAGAATTTAAGAATATAATGATCCAAAAGTTTTGCCTGAGGAGCGAGTTACAAAAATTGGAGAAAGAATTCTGGAATCTTAAGCAAGATGGTGGAAATCATTTGGCTTATTCTACCCGGCATCACGAGTTGAGTATGCTTCTGCCACACATGATGCACATTGTGCCCCGAAACATTGAGAAGTTTATCAAGGGGGTACCACCTCAAATCCAAGATGTAGTGGTGGGTAGTAGGCCCACAACATTGGAAGAGGCAATTACTATCACCACATAGCTCACTGAGAATCATATTAGGGCTGACACTATGTCGGTGAAAGGTGCCAAGTCTGCTGCAAAAGTGACACCCGAGGCAACATGAGAGGTAAAGGCCAAGTCATCATCTCAAAACAAGAAGCGTAAGTTCACCCCGACACGCAACTACGCTGTGACAACACCAAATGCTCCTCAAAGACAAGTGGTGGTTGCAAATCAAGCCCCCATGGCTAGAGCTTATGTTGGGCATTACCCGATGTGTAATACGTGCAAGTACCACCACGCGAGCAACATTCCATGCCGAGTCTGATCCTTGTGTGGGAAGTATGGGCATTTGGTGGCTACTTGCATTCGCGCGTAGAACAATACTGCGATGCTTACCAACCGAACCTGTTATAACTATGGCGAACCTTGGCATATTCGTCCACAATGTCCTCGAAATGCGGGAACCGAGCCACCGGCTCGTGGAAGGGCTTTCAACATCAATGCCAATCAAGCACAAGCCAACAACGACGTGGTGAATGGTACGTCGTTGAATTTCTTTTAATCATTCTTTGTTTTGTAAAAATTCCTACTAGTGTTCATCATACCAATAATAGGTTATTACCAAACAGGTATGCATCGTGTAAATAGTCATTATGCTTCTGTATTTTTTTGATTCGGGAGCGGATAGGAGTTTCGTGTCCTTGGAGTTCGAGCCTATCCTTTTTAAGTCGCGTGTTAATTTGGAAAGATCCTTCATGGTTGAAGTCGCCGATGGAAAATCGATCGTCGTGTAACACCCCAAATTTCTATTTAAATGAAAGGAAAAGAAAATTAAATAGAAAGAATAGATAATGAGCACAAGTGGAGGGGGATAAAGTGTACAAAGTACAAAACCTTTTTACTTTGAGGTTTAAAGGGGCATGATCGCCCATTTCTTCTTCATCTTCTTCCTTCGGCTGAAAGGAAGAAGGAAGAGAGAGAAAGCTCTCGGTTCTAGAGAGAGAAAAAGGAAGAAGCAGCTGCAAAGTGTTTGTTTTCGGGATTCAAGAGCTGAATCGAAGGTGGGTCTCGAACTGGAAGTGTGTTGCTCAAAGGCTGCTCAAGGTGAGTTTCTAGAACCCCTCTTTTACTGACTTTCAACTTGTTTAGGGCTATTATGCATACTAAGTAAACATTTTGAAAGTAACCGTGGGTCACAGCCTTATGTTCGAAATGATGTATGTATGTTTTAGTGCTAATTATGGGTTAGTGTTGATGTTTAGCATGCTTAGATGCCCTTAGTATGTTAGATTTATGCTTAGGTGTCATTAGAATGATAATCGGGTGATGTTGGTAGCATAGAAAATATTTCAGAATGTTCTGATGAACATGAACAGTGGCCCATGCGCCTAGCATGAGTGGCCATATGCCTAAGTGTTGGCCATGCGCCTAAATAGTGGACCATGCGCCTAAGTGTTGGCCATGCGCCCAAGTGTTGGCCATGTGCCTATATAGTGCCTGTGCGCCCAAGTGCCAAAAAGGCTAAGTGTTGGTAATGCGCCTGCATAGTGGCAAAGCGCCTGAACAGGGCAAAAGCGCCCAAATAGTGCCCATGTGCCCAGACTGTTTTACACTTTGAATTTTTATGCTCATGCGCCTAGAAGGTCCCATGCACCCAATTTGGACTTAAGGTTTTCTAAGTGGTTTTAAGGGGTAATTTGGGGAGATAGGCCTTGTTATGATGTGATGACTTATGATTGATGCCTGTATGGTGATGATGTATGTTTATAATTATGTGTATGTTCCTTATTATGTATGTATGTCTTCCCTTGGCTTTGCGTTGAACGTTAATGAATGTAATGAAGTATTATGTAACGTAAAGTGGAAGATAATGAAAAGAGGAACGCAATGAATGAATGCATGCATTAATGAATGAACGAAAACGTGAGAGGCTTGCAAGCGAAGTATAGTGAAGTGCACGGCTCTATATGCCTTAAGCTCTACCGCGTGAGGATCAGCAAATCCTAAAGTGTGCACGCAATGGTTCCAGTCTTTGTGGTTGACCTTCGGTGTAGTTACCCATTTCGATGGGGGTGTTGTTACCCATTTCGATGGGGATGTAGGTACCCATTTCGATGGGGGTGTAGTTACCCATTTCGATGGGGGTGTTGTTACCCATTTTGATGGGGGTGTAGTTACCCATTTCGATGGGGGTGTAGTTACCCATAATGTTGGGGGTGAAATATTTGATGGTTACTCGAGTTACGCATAACTTCGGGGGTGTGGCATAAAGCCAAGCATAGATAATGAGGTAAGTGACCTGGCGTTGCAACTGAATCGAATAGAGTTCAATCCCTGTGATTGACTCGTATGGGATCTTTGTCGTGTAACCCGGTGTTGTGTCAGTCTTCAGACGTGAGTCGGGGATTTGTGTACAAACTCCGGCATAGCATCAGCTTTCGAGCATGAGTCGAGGATATTGCATGAGACAAGATTCGAGTAATGAAGAGTAATGAACGATAAAATGTATGAAAGAATGAACGTTAATGAATTATCATAATAATGTACGATATAGACCCTTGTCATTCGACCTCAGTAATCGTGGCTAAGTGCCATGAAGAGGGTAAAGTCTGACCGGATCTAGAGAGCAGTGAAAGATAATGTAATAAGTTGAATGAACGAAAGTTAATGAACGTAATGATGAAGATAATAATGATATTATCTACGTGTACATATGTTGCATGACCGCGAATTAATGTAAAGATAGTTTTTAAAGGAAATGACGTATTTTATTATATAAAACTAGAACTCACTTAGCGTCGCTGACTTTTGTATGCATGATAGTTGGCAGGTAATTGTTGATGCTGAGGAGTTGCTGGCAAGGATGCATAAGCTACTGCGAGCATTTTGAGGCTGGCATCTGTATTTTGACATGTCTTTGTATTTTGGATGAAAACAAATGTTGTAAATGAATGAAATAACATGTTTTTAGTTATTAATGAAAGTTTTAAATTCCGCTACAAAATAAATGTACGTTTTATAACGTTTTATGTGCAATGAATGACCAACTGTGAGGTACCCGGGAACGAGGCCTTACAAGTTGGTATCAGAGCCAAAGTTTAATCGAAATGGGTAAATTTTCAAAATAAACCTTAACTTAAACTGAGGATGGGACTAAAAGGAAAGGGATGCCAGTCCTAGTAGCTACGTGCCTGCAGGTAAAGGTTTTATGTAAACATTTTAAGTAAGTTAATGTTAACTGGTATAATGAGCGCATGTTATGTGGCTAGTGTGCTTTTGTGTAGATTTAAATACTGATGTAGTCAGGATAGGAAATGCTTGGGGTATGAAGAGTAAAGTAAGTGGCTAATCACAACTCGCCACTGCAATTAGGGACTTACTATACTTGACATAAACTGAGTTATTACCTTGAATGACCGTGTTGGTGTTTGAATCTTATAGTGTGTTAGAGGATGGCTGGGCAGAAATCTTCCAAGGCTCCTAGAGGCAGAGGTCATTCATGTGTGACTAGGAGTAGTGCTAAGGCTCCTGAGACGACTCATGAGAACCCTGAGGTTCATGGCCGGAGCGAAGAGAATGAGAATGCTAGTTTGAATGCCTCAGCTAGGGAGGCGATTGCTGAGGAAGTACACTAGGTCATGTAGACAGTCTTACCATCTGTAGTGACCGAAGTGATTAAAGCTGTTAGAGAAGGCGAAAGGAGGGAGAGGAATAGGTCCTCGGGAAGGGGAAAACAACTGGAGGCCGAGATGGTTATCCCGACTGATGAGGAAAAGGAGGAAGAAGAGCATGTGCCTCAGACAGTACGAGGCTGTAATTATGGGGCATTCCAAAGGTGCAAGCCCCCTACCTTTGATGGTAATGGCACTGCTGCTGCTGCTCACCGATGGGTGAGGGAGATGGAGACTGTCCTTGAGTTCAGCAAGTGCCGAGAGGACCAGAAGGTGAAGTTAGTCACTCACTCTTTTGTGGACTCAGCTTTGTGTTGGTGGGACAATATTTTCCAGGTTGAGGGAAGCAGGGCTATCGAAAGGATGAGATGGTCAGAGTTGAAAAGGCTGGTGATAGAGGAGTTCTGTCCTCACCGTGAGATGGATAAAGTTGAGAGGGAGTTCCTGTAGCTGGAGGCGGGAACGATGACACATCAGCATTATACCACTAAATTCAATGAGATGGCACATCTGGTGCCGGATCAGGTGACACCTCTTTCGCGAAAGATCAAGAGGTATATTCAGGGCTTGCCGGCGAACATCCGTAGGCACATGATCGCTACCCAACTGAGCACGTTTAGGTCGGCGGTTGATTTAGCGGGGAGATTGTATGATGAAAGATCTATGATGGTGACTGAAGGTAGCGAGAAAGGAAAGGGTGATCAAGATTGGAACGGGAAGCGATTGGGAAGTAGCGGAGCCGCTCCAGGTGACAAAGGTGCACGAGTTGATGATCAGCGTGTGGTCATAACTGATGCGGGGTCGAAAAGGTGCGACAAGTGTGGACATAGGCACCCCGGGGAATGTAGATTGGGGGCAATGTCTGCTTCCGTTGTGGAAGGACCGGACATGTGGTGAAGAACTGCGGTATAGGGAGGTGTTATTCTTGTGGTGAGGAAGGACACATGAGCAGGAATTGCAAGAAGCCGAGGGCGGAAGGTTCGGGAGTGAAGAAGATTGGAGGAATCTAGGACAGACCCCGATGTTGTGTCAGGTACGTTTCTAGTAAACCAAACTTTAGCCTCAGTGTTATTTGATTCTGGTGCTAGTAAAAAGTTTTATCTCTACTGCTTACTATGCTAAGTTGCTTGTTAGTAGTAAGAATATAGATACGCCATTCGATGTAGAATTGCCATTAATAAGTCTACCAGGTTACCTAATTCCCTAGAGGATTGCGCGATAGAATTGAGAGAGAGCGCTTGTTCCTGCTAGACTGCTCAAGATAGGCGTAGGTGGATAGATGTACATCTCCGGGTGAGTTGATCAGTAATCTACGACTCGAACCCCAAGTGCTGCAAGGAGATGGATTGATGTCCAGAGTTCGGTACCGACCTAGGACAATGAATTATGATGAAGGCTTCGACCAGGAAAGCGGATTGCTTGGTTTGGAATCGAGTAAAGCGAATACTAAAGTGTAGAGGGTCATTCCCAGTTGTTGCTTAGGTAGGAGAAGTGACATATCGACTGGAGCTACCCGATGAGTTAAGTGGAATTCATCTGATGTTCCCTGCATCTCGTCTAAGAAAGAGCTCAACTGATGAGGATATGATCATGCTACAAGAGAACACTGAGATGGACAAAGTATCCAACCACGAGAAGCAACTGGTGGTCTTTATTAATAAAAAAGAAGAGAATAGGCTAAGGAGGATGATGGTTTCACTCGTGTGGGTGCAGTGAAGCCTAAAGGGATCTAAGTTTAAGCGCAAGATCAAAGAAGAGGTGAGACAGTGTTACCCATAACTGTTCGAGAAGCGACAGGTTTCGGGGATGAATCCTCTTTAGGGGGTAGACCTGTAACACCCCGAATTTCTATTTAAACGAAAGGAAAAGAAAAGTAAATAGAAAGAATAGATATTGAGCACAAGTGGAGGGGGATAAAGTGTACAAAGTACAAAACCTTTTTACTTTGAGGTTTAAAGGGGCATGGTCGCCCATTTCTTCTTCATCTTCTTCATTCGGCTGAAAGGAAGAAGGAAGAGAGAGAAAGCTCTCGGTTCTAGAGAGAGAAAGAGGAAGAAGCAGCTGCAAAGTGTTTGTTTTCGGGATTCAAGAGCTGAATCGAAGGTGGGTCTCGAACTGGAAGTGTGTTGCTCAAAGGCTGCTCAAGGTGAGTTTCTAGAACCCCTTTTTACTGATTTTCAACTTGTTTGGGGCTATTATGCATACTAAGTAAACATTTTGAAAGTAACCGTGGGTCTAGAGCCTTATGTTCGAAATGATGTATGTATGTATGTATGTTTTAGTGTTGATTAAGGGTTAGTGTTGATGTTTAGCATGCTTAGATGCCCTTAGTATGTTAGATCTGTGCTTGGGTGTCATTAGAATGATAATCGGGTGATGTTGGTAGTATAGAAAATATTTCAGAATGTTCTGATGAACATGAACAGTGGCCCATGCGCCCAGCATGAGTGGCCATACGCCTAAGTGCTGGCCATGCGCCTAAACAGTGGCCCATGCGCCTAAGTGTTGGCCATGCGCCCAAGTGTTGGCCATGCGCCTATATAGTGCCCGTGCGCCCAAGTGCCAAAACGGCTAAGTGTTGGTAATGCGCCTGCACAGGTGCCATGCGCCTGCATAGTGGCAAAGCGCCTGAACAGGGCAGAAGCGCCCAAATAGTGCCCATGCGCCCAGACTGTTTTACACTTAGAATTTTTATGCTCATGCGCCTAGAAGGTCCCATGCGCCCAATTTGGACTTAAGGTTTTCTAAGTGGTTTTAAGGGGTGATATGGGGAGATAGGCCTTGTTATGATGTGATGACTTATGCTTGATACCTGTATGGTAATGTTGTATGTTTATAATTATGTGTATGTTCCTTATTATGTATGTATGTCTTCCCTTGGCTTTGCGTTGAACGTTAATGAATGTAATGAAGTATTATGTAACGTAAAGTGGAAGATAATGAAAAGAGGAACGGAATGAATGAATGCATGCATTAATGAATGAACGAAAACATGAGAGGCTTGCAAGAGAATATAGTGAAGTGCACGGCTTTATATGCCTTAAGCTCTACCATGTGAGGTTCAGCAAATCCTAAAGTGTGCACGCAAGGGTTCCAGTCTTTATGGCTGACCTTCGGTGTAGTTACCCATTTTGATGGGGGTGTTGTTACCCATTTCGATGGGGGTGTAGGTACCCATTTCGATGGGGGTGTACTTACCCATTTCGATGGGGGTGTTGTTACCCATTTCGATGGGGGTGTAGTTACCCATTTCGATGGGGGTATTGTTACCCATTTCGATGGGGGTGTTGTTACCTATTTTGATGGGGGTGTTGTTATCCATTTCGATGGGGCTGTAGGTACCCATTTCGATGGGGGTGTAGTTACCCATAATGTTGGGGGTGAAATATATGATGGTTACCCGAGTTACGCATAACTTCGGGGGTGTGGCATAAAGCCAAGCATAGATAATGAGGTAAGCGACCTGTTGTTGCAACTGAATCGAATAGAATTCAATCCTTGTGATTGACTCGTATGGGATCTTTGTCGTGTATCCCGGTGTTGTGTCAGTCTTCAGACGTGAGTCGGGGATTTGTGTACAAACCCCGGCACAGCATCAGCTTTCGAGCATGAGTCGGGGATATTGCATGAGACAAGATTCGAGTAATGAAGAGTAATGAACGAAGAAATGTATGAAAGAATGAACGTATGAAATGAACGTTAATGATTTATCTTAATAATGTAAGATATAGACCCTTGTCATTCGACCTCAGTAATCGTGGCTGAGTGCCACGAAGAGGGTAAAGTCTGACCGGATCTAGAGAGAGCAGTGAAAGATAATGTAATACGTTGAATGAACAAAAGTTAACGAACGTAATGATAAAGATAATAATGATATTATCTACGTGTACATATGTTGCATGACCGCGAATTAATGTAAAGATAGTTTTTAAAGGAAATGGTGTATTTTATTATATAAAACTAGGACTCACTCAGTGTCGCTGACTTTTGTATGCATGATAGTTGGCAGGTAATTGTTGATGCTGAGGAGTTGCAGGCATGGATGCATAAGCTACTGGGAGCATTTTGAGGCTGGCATCCATATTTTGACATGTCTTTGTATTTTGGATGAAAACAAATGTTGTAAATGAATTAAATAACATGTTTTTAGTTATTAATGAAAGTTTTAAATTCCGCTGCAAAATAAATGTACGTTTTATAACGTTTTATGTGCAATGAATGACCAATTGTGAGGTGCCCGGGAACGGGGCCTTACACGTCGTTGACGACGTAAAACGCAATTGTACCTTGAGCCTTAACGAACACGAGTTCCCCATCTACCTCATTCCTATGCAACTGGGAAGCTTTGACGTTATTATCGGCATGGATTGGTTAGCCAAGCAAAGCGCGGAAATTCTATGTTTCGAGAAGGGCATTCGAATTCCTTTACCGACGGGTGATACTTTGAAAGTCTTTGGGGAGAAGTCATCCCAAGGGCTCAAACTTATGTCCTGTATTAAGGCCCGAAAGTGCCTAAGTAAGAACTACGTAGCCTTCATGGTGTATGTAGTTAATACGAAAGCCAAGGGTAAGGAACCGAAAGACATTCCTGTCGAGCGAGATTTTCCCGAGGTGTTTCCCGAGGATCTTAAGGAATTACCTCCCATGCGAGAAGTTGAATTCAAGATTGACTTGATCCCTGGTGCAAACCCTGTGGCTAAATCACCTTATCGACTTGCACCGTCTGAAATGCAAGAACTAGCTAGTCAACTGGAAGAGTTGACTGATAAAGGATTCATTCGTCCTAGTTCTTCACCGTGGGGTGCACCTGTGCTGTTTGTGAAGAAGAAAGATGGCTCATTCCGTATGTGCATCGACTACCGAGAACTCAACAAGCTTACCATCAAAAACCGATATCCTCTTCCTCGAATCGATGACCTCTTTGATCAACTCCAAGGAGCAACCCAATTTTCAAAGATCGATCTATGTTCTAGGTATCATCAATTACATTTCCACGATGACGACATTCCAAAGACCACTTTTCGTACTCGATATGGACATTACGAGTTCATGGTTATGCCATTTGGCTTGACCAATGCACCTGCTGTGTTCATGGGTCTCCTGAATCAAGTATGTAAATCGTATTTGGATAAGTTTTTGATCGTGTTCATTGATAACATTCTTATTTATTCCAAGACAAAAATTGATCACGAGACGCACTTGCGACAAGTTCTCGAACTTTTAAAGAATGGGCAATTATACGCCAAGTTTTCCAAGTGTGAGTTCTAGCTAGAATAAGTTCAATTCTTAGGACATGTGGTGAATAGCCAAGGTCATGCGGATCCTGCTAAAATAGAAGCCGTGAAAAATTGGTGTGTTCCCACAACCCCAACCGAGGTTCGTTCTTCTTTGGGTTTAGCGGGGTATTACCGTAGATTCATAAAAAACTTTTTGAAGATTGCTAAACCACTAACGGCGCTAACCCAAAGGAACTGACTCTTTGAATGGGGACCCGAACAAGAAGAGGCTTTCGAGACACTAAAACGCAAGTTGTGTAACGCTTCTATACTAACACTCCCCGATGGAAATGATGACTTTACCGTGTACTGTGATGCCTCTAATCAAGGTCTTGGTTGTGTTCTTATGCAATGAGTAAAAGTCATAGCGTACGTGTCAAGACAATTGAAGGTTCATGAAGTGAACTACACAACTCACGATCTTGAACTTGGTGTTGTAGTTTTCGCTTTGAAGATCTAGAGACACTATCTTTATGGGACGTAGTGCATAGTCTGCACTGATCACAAGAGTCTCCAAAACATGTTCAATCAAAAGGATCTCAACATGAGACAAAGACGTTGGATCGAGTTGATTAGCGACTACGACTATGACATTCGCTATCACCCTGGAAAGGCGAATGTTGTAGCCGACGCGCTGAGTCGCAAGGTCCATAACAAGACTGTCTTGCTTCAAGAAATCCGAGATCGAAGGCAATGGTTTGATACGTTAGGGGAATTTGATACCGAGATTCATGTGGATGTTAACGAGGTTACTTTCATGCTTTAAAACATAAGGATTGATAGTGATCTCGAGTTATGCATTCGCGAGGCTCAGCAAGCAGCTTTAACCGATGAAGGGAAAAATGAAGATTTGGTGTTCAACGTTCAGTCACAACTGGAGGTAAAACCGAACGGCATGTGGTACTTCTTGAATCGACTTTGGATCCCGAATTGTGATAACCTTCTACACTTCATTATGAACGAAGCTCATCAAACTTGATATTCCATTCATCCTGGCTCTGATAAAATGTACATGGACCTGCGTGGTCAATATTGATGGCCTGGAATGAATAAAGATATTGAGTCTTATGTTTCCAAATGTCTCACGTGTGCAAAAGTCAAAGCCGAGTACCAACGACCAAGTGGTTGACTTGAACAACCCGAAGTCCCTATGTGGAAATGGGAACATATATCCATGGATTTCATAACCAAGCTACCTCGTACTCCTCGTGGTCATGATAGTATATGGGTGATTGTTGACCGTTTGACCAAAACGACACATTTCATACCAATACGAGACACATACAAAGTTTCAAGACTGGCTCGCATTTACATTGATGAAATTGTAAGTCTTCATAGTGTGCCGTTGCACATCATATCCGACCGACAAGCTCGTTTCACTTTGCCCTTTTGGTCGTCTATGCAAGAACTCTTGGGTACTCAACTGGATTTAAGTACGGCTTACCATCCTCAAACTGATGGTCAAACCGAACGAACAATTCAAACCCTCGAGGATTTGCTACGTCTTTGTGTCCTTGACTTAGGTGGTGACTGGGATACGCATTTACTGCTCACGGAAATTTCGTATAACAATAGTTATCACTCAAGTAGCAAGACGGCACCATTCGAAGCACTTTACGGTCGTAAGTGCCGATCACCGATCTGTTGACCGACATTGGAGAAACCTTCATCCCTGGTCCTGAACTTATTCAAGAAACGACCGATAAAGTCTCCACAATCTGCAAGAACCTTGAAGTGTCAAGAAGTCGACAAAAGAGTTATGCCGATTAGTGTTGTAAGCCGTTGAAGTTTCAAGTTGGCAACATGGTTCTTCTTAAGGTTTCACCATGGAAAGGTGTTGTTCGCTTTGGAAGGAAGGGTAAACTGGCTCCAAGATTTGTAGGACCTTTCAAAATCCTGAAAAGAATTGGGAAAGTGGCTTATAGATTGGAACTACCTTCCGACCTTAATGGAGTTCATCTTGTGTTCCATGTCTCAAATTTGAGAAAGTGTTTGGCCGACGAGAGTCTGCATGTTCCACTTGAAGACATCCAGGTTGATGAGTCATTGCACTTTGTTGAGAGACCTATTGAAATTATGGATCACATTATAAAGAAAACTAGAACCATAACTACTCCAATTGTCAAGGTTCGTTGGGAGAATAAATGTGAAGCTGAGTTCACTTGGGAGCGTTAGTACCATATGAGGGAAAAATATCCTTATTTGTTCACTTAGTTTATTCTCAATTTTGGGACGAAATTCTTTTAAGTTAGGGTGACTGTAACATCTTGAAATTTTGTTAACTAAGAGCTAACTTTGTTTATTCTTGTAAGGACTATTGTTGTTATTTATGAAACTTGTGGATTATTTATGTTTGATTCTTTGTTTACATTAATTATTTTTTTAGTTAAAAGTTAATAATTTAAACTATTAAATTGAACATAATAACATTACTAATAAATTATGATAATAATGATAATAATAATAATAATCCTAATAATAAGACTAATAATTGTAATTATACAAGTAATTACAACATTTGCTTATTATGTTAAAAATAATAATAAAAGTTAACAATTTATAAAAGTAAAACAATTAATAAGTTGTAAGAATAAGTAAAACTAAAAGTTTAATTAAGTTAGGGGGTGTTTTTGTCATTTTATAAACTTTAAAGAAAGTTATTTGCATAAAATAATAAGCATTGAAAACTATAGGGACTAAATGTATAATTTTGAAAGTCAAACACAATCCCCCCCTTCTACCCGTGTTTCCGGCAGCTCTCTCCGGTCGTCGCCGGTGACCCTCCGGCGACTTCCAAAACCGCACATAACCCTCAATTCTGATGCTCTAATCGATGCTAATCACTGCTGGGAACCGTTTCAAACTCGTACACATCAATTACACACATTTAAACGCCGGTTACGAAGCCCAATCGAGGGGTAACCGTAGCCTTGAACTCTCTAGCCGTTCGAGCATTTACACATCATAATAGTCCAATTAAACTAACCTAAACGATCCTCTATCAATCATTGATCAAATACAACAGTCAATTTCATCTGAAACACACACACTCTGTGATATCCGGTAATTTTCCGTTATCCAACTCCGTTAGTTCCGCTAAGTTTTGCATACACGTGTCGTGAGCACACACTAGTTGTCGTTTAACGTTGGTGACGTAATAATAATTAATCATGTTAAATGGGTGATAATCTAATTGTTAATGTGATGATGTTGTGTTTACGTGTTTATGTGTTTTAAATATTAATTAAGAAAGTTTATCGCGTAACGTGGAAACGTGTTTATATATTCGTATATCTTGTGTTTTTGTAGAGATAAAATATATAATGAAAATTATTATTTTATATCTTTATATTTTCAAGTTAAAAACTTAACACAAAGATTTT
>BJCM01266259.1:0-17829 GCA_018326385.1 Flaveria bidentis | reverse complement strand
TCATGCGACTGGTCCACAAGCATGATGTATTCATGCGTATGGTCCATAAGTATGGTCCATTAGCATGAATACTCATCCGACTAGGTTGAACACATTTCTCAATCATTATTAATTAAGAACTATGTAAAATAACTTCAAACCTTAATAATAAGTTCATAAATATGAATTGTACTCAACACAATAATAATATGAAATAAATAAACATCAATAAACATCAACCACATAATATATTTCATTGAATCAATTCATTACATATGTGTAAGACATGAAATACTTTTACATTAAAGCTCATAAACTAGGAACGACATGTATCTACACATCAACCTCCACTCAAGCTCAAGAAAGGCACAAAGAGAAATCAAGATCAAGGAGCCTCGTCCTCAGCTCCTCAAGCTGAAGAGACGACAAATCAAGGAAAAATGAAACTCAACAGCAAGATGAGTATGATGTCGTCCCCCTTCAGCAAATCAAGACTCAACTCACGATGATTCTTGATTTGCAAGGGATTGTCAGAAGGTCAGTGAGCTACACTCTCGAAGAAGGAGAAATCATTCATGATCTGACCAATGACCAGCTAGCTGAGATGTTCTAACTCAATCATGATGAAATTGTCAAAGATGTTCCAGAAGTTGATATACTGAGTGATGAGGATCTACATGATCTAGATGAGATTGAGATCGAGGATGTTACAGTTGAGCATTATCCAGAGTACACTGACCCTGAAGGCAATGTTATCCCCAACTTGGGTGATACCTTTGGCAGTGCTACTTTTGAGAAGTTAGAGGAGATGGAGAAAGAGAAAGAAAAGGATGAAAGCAAAGCCCAAGCTTCAGATGCTAATATTGATCTAAAGAAAGCTGAATGGGCCGCTTGTTTTGCTGAAATGAAAGCCCAGCACGCACCTCCAAAGCAAAATGCCTACACCAAACTCTACAGAGTAAAGAGACTTTAGAAAGTGTAAGGCAAGATTATCGTGTGGGCATATTTTACAGACTTGGAAGTCTATGCAGTTAAAAGAGAGAAAGGGATAAAGTACTTCAAATATCCACATGATCTGAAGACTCTTCCTTGTTTTGAGCTCAACCGCCTGGCATGCTTAGATCTTTTGTATGCCAACCCGAGAAGATGTCAGGATGGTTTGAGGCTGTGTTGAAGAAAGAATACCACACCAGATGGGTAAACTTCACACCTCAACAACCTAAGAGGTTCATTCATAAATCTGAAGTTGATGCTATATCTGGAAGACCAAAGGTGGTGCTGAAGTGGAGTCCCCCGCACACAATGTCAAAGATTCCCTTACGGGAAATGCCTCAGGACTTCACTCCACACTTCAAATGGTGGTATTATGATTGGTGGACGGGAGAAGTTGTCATAGTTTTGAACAGAGAAGGAAAGATTGATACTATCAGGGTATTTGACCTAATGTGGCTTACTAACTTGTCTGCTGAAGATGTCTATACTTTATACAAGTGGCCACTATTCTATGACACGCAAGACATTGTACAAGCTCTACAGTTCCAACACATGATACGGCTCTACTTTGCATTTGAAATACATGCAGGAGTTACAAGAGAGGAGAAGTACAAGAAGTTCCAAGAACATGTGAAGAGTGTTAGACAATAGGGTAAAGTAGGTCCAAGGGGGAGTTTGTAGATACTTGATGTTCCTAGTTTATGTGCTCAAATGTAAAAGTCTCTAATGTCTTACACATGTGTAATGAAATGGTTCAATGAAATATAATATGTGGTTGATGTTTATTAATTTTTAATTATTTCATATTATATTGTGTTAAGTATAATTCATATGTATGAACTTATTATATAGATTAATGGTTGTTGTACATAGTTCTTAGTCAATAATGATTGAGAAATATGTTCAACCTAGTCGGGTGAGTATTCATGCTAATGGACCATAATTATGGACCATACGCATGAATATATCATGCTTATGGACCAGTCGCATGACTGAACCAAGAGAATGGATCAATCGTATGATTGAGACATAAGATTGACTCAGTCGCACGACTGGACCTTCAGTCGTGCGTATGACTCAATCGCATGATTCAGTCGCATGATTGAACCATGCTAATGGTTCAGTCGTACAAATGGAAACTACAAACCTATAAATACCACTTAATTTGTGAAAAAAGTCACTTCTTAACTTTTCAGAATACTTGGAACACTTGACAAACCTTAGCCATCCAGAACATCAAGGACAGCCAATCCAACTTCAAAGTTCGTTCTTGATCAATTCTTACTCATTCTTAACATTTAGTTCATTCTTATATCGATCGAGTTATCATTCTCACTAATTGGATCACCAATCAAATAGGATTCCACACTATTTCATCTGGTTTCATGCAGAATCTATTAGTATTCTGTACGTACACGGTCCTAACAATTGTAATCATAAATAGTTTTAAAACTATAAACCCATGATGTTTTAATGGCTTTTAGTAATTAAACCATCTCTAACACACACGTTAGATTGTTAAACATTTATAAAAATATTTTAGCATATGATCGAATCAAGGTATTTGTTTGGTAACTCTTTATTTTGGATTTTAGATTGTACTCCAATCTTTAATAAAATCCAAACATGGTATTGTACTATGTTTTTTCCCAAACATTATTTGATTTTCAACATATATCTCAACTAATATTTTCTTTAACGTTTCGTGAACCCAAAAAATAGTAATAGGTTTTTGAAATCCAATCACGAAATATGTTTTACGATTGTAGGAAATAGGTTCACTTTTATATTAAAAATATTAATTCTAACGATATTCTCGTTAGCCATGTGATATATTATAGTACAATACCGTTTACAAATATGACTAGAAAAAATAAATACAAGCAATAATTATGTACCAAACTTGATTCGAACATTCGTCTTTAGTATATACTCCAACGAGTCTTCATAAAGTACTCTTGACACGAGTCTTCATCACGTTCGAGTCTTCAAGTATACCCCTTCACTACAACAAATAACAAACAAAATATTGACTAATGTGGCTGAGGATCGTGTTACACATGGGTCCCTTAAAACAGATTTCACGTCTCTACTCAAGACAATGCGTCTGTTTCCCAGGGTACAATAGCCAAAGCAGTATGTACTATCGGAGAGTGCCTCGGCCCAGAAGATCACCGGTTAAAGTATATGTGTTATGAAGTTATATGGAACAAGATTAAAGATGATGGTGTAGGAATAACAATTTAGAGAGTACTCCTCTCTAAATTTCTATAAAACTTGTTGACACTCAAAAAATTAATCTTCTTCTTCTCCATTTTCTTCTTTTCATCATCATGAGTTTTTTTATATACTCATGCTAATAAGTTCATATTAATGTGAGTTTTATGATTCATAATCAAAACTCCCATTTGATTTATGAAATGTTTTATGAGACCAAATTGTTGATACATCATGTTCCTAGTTTATGTTCTTACATGTAAAAGTCTTTCATTTCTTACACATGTAATGTGACTACTTAATGAAATATGATATGCATTTTTACGTTTATTTGTCTTTGAGTATTTCATATTATTATTGTATTTAGTATAATTCATATGTATGAACATCTTATATAGGTTTGAGGTTGTTGGACATAGTTCTATTAAATAATGATTGAAAAATGTGTTTAACTTAGTCGGGTGGTTATTTATGCTAGTGGACCATACGCACGAATGAATCATACTTATGGACTAGTCGCACGACTAAACCAGGAGATCGGATCAGTCGTATGACTGAGACATAAGGTTGATTTAGTCGCACGACTGAACCTTCAGTCATGTGTATGAATCAACCGCATAAGTTAGTCGCACGAATGAACCACGCTAATGGTTCAGTCATATGAATGAAAGTCAAAACCTATAAATACCTCATAATTCGTGGAAAAAGTAGAGACTTCGAATATTCACAAACCCTAGCCGTCCAGAGCGCCCTAAGAAGCCTATCCAACTTCATAGTTCGTTCCTCATCGATTTCTATTCAATTCTTAATGTTTGTTTCATCGTTAGATCGATCAGGTTGTAGTTCTCACTGATTGGATTACCAATCAAATAGGATTCCGCACTATTTGATTTGGTCTCATGTAGAATCCATTAGTACTCCGTACAAAAACGGTCCTAACAAGTGGTATCAGAGCTTTGGCTCGTGATTTTGCGTGGATTCAATTGGTTTTGGTGTTAAAACCAACGATTTCAATCAAAAGAGTCACCTTTTAGCTTCAAAAAAGTGTTTTTGATGATTGCATGTGTTAAAATTTCGATTTTTCATCAAACGGCGGATTAGGGAATCTGGAAAATTCGTTTTTTGTGTTAAAGTGTTCAAATATTTGATTTTTCAAACACAGCAGCCTTCAGTCGCTCGAGTGGACCATTCGTACGACTAAACCCATTCATATACTCACATTCGTACGACTGAACTTAGTTGTATCTTTCATTCGCACGAGTGACCCATTCGCATAGCTCATTCGCACGAGTGAATCTGTCATGTTCTAAGTTTACCAAGTTTAAAGCAATGGAAGACCAGTTTGCTGCATTCACTGCTGGAAAGGACTCGCGTATCCAGAACATTCTACTTCTAGAGAATGAGATTGGAAACCACCACAAACCGCCAATGCTGTTAACTTTGGATGAATACCCACAGTGGAAACTGCGATTTGAAATCTATTTGAATGGAGTTGACCCAAACCTTTGGACATCCATTGAGACTAGTTACACGGTACCAGTCAATGCTAATGGAGTTAAATTGACTTTGGGAGGAATGAGTGAATCCCAGAAGACTCTGCATAATGCTGAAAAGAAAGCATATGCCTTGTTGACTCAATCTATACCTAAGGACATATTTCATCAGTTCTCTGAGAACAAGCAGTCTAAGAAAATTTGGGAGGCCTTGGAAAAGATATACGAAGGAAATACAACTTTGAAAACACTAAAGGCAAAAGCTCTTAAAAAGGAATTTGAAAATTTCTCTCCGATTGGGAATGAGAGCTTGCATGATATCATTGATCGATTCTATCATCTGATGAGTGAGTTGCACACTCATGGCGTGACCACATCCATGGAAGATAAAGTTTCATTTTGAAGTTAAGGGAAGAAGAACTACGTACGAAATACAAGTCAAAGAAAGGATCCTATGCTCGGAATCCTACACTATATAATTCATTTCCAACTCCTGCTACTTCAGGTGCAGCGCTACAAACAACGTTTGTGTCTAGTTCTTCTACTCCTTCCTAAAGCAGTGCATGAGGAACCGTAATGTTAGGGTCATCTAGAACTCAATATATAGTTCCTGAGGCAAATACTACCAAGTTAAAGACTGAGAATCTCAGAAATGTCACCGTGGAAGTTGCTAAAGAGCACATGGACCTTCTAGCTGTTGTTGTTCAATCTTATGATGGATTAGTTGAAGATTGGAAACTATCATCTTGCTGACGAGGACTACGAGCAAGTTGATGAAACTGAGCTAGAACGCATGGATATTATGTGGGCCTTGGCTAGTGTTGTTAGAAGAGCCAAGAAGTTTGTTAAAAAGACGGGGCAAAATTTGGTTGCCACTAAAGATACGAAATTTGGATTTGATAAAACCAAAGTCACGTGTTTCAATTTGGTGAAAAGGGGCATTTCAAACGTGACTGCGTAAAGCCAAAGAAGACTGGAAATGGAAATCCTTTTCCTACATTCAACCGACAAGACAAGGATAAGATTGGAGCTTCATCTTCAAGTAAAGAGTCTAAGGCTTTGGTTGCTCAAGGTGATGAAGGACAAGACTGGTCCTTCCCATTTGTTTTTGAGGGTGAATCAAACATTGCTTTAGTTGATACATTGGATGATGGATCTGCAAGTGAAGGAGACATCATAGCTGAGCATGCACTTACAGATATTGAAGAAGCTATGGATGTCGTTGATCATTTGGTTGAAGAAGAGCTTAGTGCTAGAAACTCAGAATCTACAGTCACCGAAGAGTCTGACACTGCTTTGATGGCTGATTCGTCTAATTCTACACAGGTATATTCTAAAACAAATTATTTGAAGAACATGCATTATTGATTGTGATAAATTTAGGGAAAGCATTGATTTAAAATTTTCTAGGTTATTAGAACATAATAATAATCTAGTAATGATTTACAACTCTGAACTGAAGCAAATCGTGTTTTAAAACAAAATGAGTGCAACTTCAAAGAAAAAATAGAACTGTTGGGAAAACAACTAAGGGAAACCGAGGTTGTTTCCTTAAATCAATCAAATGAAATCAAGTTCTATTTAAATTCTTTGGATGAAACTAAAAAGGAAAAAACAGTTTTGCAAGTCGAAGTTGAATCGTTAAAACAAAAACTGCATAGTTTGGCAAGTCCTTCTCACATAGTTCAGAACCTTGTGAAAACGGAATAACGGGGAAGGTCTGGGTTATAAGGTAGTACCGCCACACATGCAATACTTTTGAACACTAAATGTAGACCAATTAATAATAACCCAAAAAAGGATCATGTGGTGTCTACTCCTCTGGTCAGTGATCCAGATTCTACGGGTAAAACTGTGAAATCTGTCACTAAATAAAAGGATTCTACTTTGGGATCAAAAGATAAGATACCTGTTGAGGATTTGGGTGATAAAATTGAAAAGGTTAAATTAGGGTCAGGTTCACAAACGTCTATTTCAGAACCTAAATGGTCTAATCCAATGAACCTTAAATGTGTTAATCATCAAAATCCTAATAAAATAAAAGTGAAAGATATTCAAAAATGTCAAAACAATTAAGTTTGTTAAAAAAGGTGAAACATCTAAAAAGGAAGAGAAACAACCCAACCGGACATATCTCAAACCCCGACCAAACAACCCCACATCAAAACTTTCCTCAAACTGTCGAAGGGAGATCCTACTATAGTTGTGGAAAACGAGGACATATCTCTCCAAATTGTCCTTATTATCAGACACCTAAAAAATTGAACTTTTTGATGAAAAACCAAGATTTTCTAAGGTTACACCTAAGATTATTAGTGAACCTAAAGTTCAAACCATAAGTCAGTCGTCTGTTTACCACAAACAAGCCTTACACGAAATTGGTTTATGGAAGAAAAAACCAAGTAATGTCTCTGTTAGTGAGAACAAGAAGAAGAAAGATGTGCCCACATCCTTTAAAGCACAGTGGGTTGAGTTCATGATGTGTGATACCTTTAGGACACCCAAGGCAGTTAAGGCTTGGGTCCTAAACCTGAACTAATCAATTCCTTTGTATGTGCAGGGTGTCCGCTACAGCATTATTAGTAATACCTGGATTATTGATAGTAGGGCTTCCAGGCACATGACCGGGAATTCGTCTCTCCTTTTCAATGTCAAGCAAATTAAAGGGGGACACGTGTCATTTGCTGGGAATAAAGGAGGTTACATCACCACTCAAGGCGAAGTGGGAAATGAGAAAGTGAAATTTGATAAGGTCAACTACGTTCAGCAACTGCAAAACAACTTGCTTTCTGTCTCCCAAATCTGTGATAAGGGATTCAAGCTTGTGTTTGACAACAAGAAGTGCTACATGTTGAAAAAGGAGTATGTTATCGAGGAGGATAAAATTCTAATGCCAGCTTCAAGACATAATGATCAGTATGTCTTGGATCTATCAAAATCCTCCACAACTAAGTCTACAGCCCAATGCTTATTGTCAAAGGCAACAGAGAGGGATTTAGTCTCCTAGCATAGAAGAATGGCACACATTAATCCCCAGAAGATGAATCATCTGGTTCAGAATGATTTGGTGAATGAAGTTACAGTCAAGAATTTCCAGCTCCCAGACTTATGCGTAGCATGTAAGAAAGAGAAACAGACCAAGAAGTCTCACAAAGCAAAGAAAGTTAAGTCTATCGACATTCCTCTCGAGCTTCTACACATGGATCTATTTGGCCCAGTCAGCATAAAGAGCATTGCTGGAGATTGGTATAGTTTTGTAGTAACTGATGATTACTCAAGATTCTCTTGGGTGATGTTTCTGAAAGCCAAGTCAGAGACATTTGAATCATTCAAGCATCTAGTCACTACATTGGAATCACTCAACAAGCTGAAAGTAAGAAAGATTCCATCAGACAATGGAACAGAGTTCAAGAATCAGTGGATGGAGGCATTCTGTCGAGAGAAAGGAATTGTTCATCAATTTACTTCTGCCTACACTCCATAGATGAATGGGGTTGCTGAAAGAAAGAATCGGAGCTTGATAGAGACAGCAAGGACAATGTTAGCCGACTCTAAACTACCTATTCAATTATGGGACGAAGCAGTGACTAATGCATGCTACACTCTCAATCGAGTCCTAGTGTTCAAACATCATGGAAAAATGTGTTATGAATTGCTCTAGAGACGTAAACCCAACTTGGAGTATCTAGAACCATTCGAAGCTACCGTGCATGTTGTTAAAGAAAATTCAGGGTGGGAAGTTTTGTGAGAAGGCAGAAGAAGGTATCTTTCTCGGATACAGTATACTAGACAAGAGAGTTTATAACAACTTAACAGGTCAGGTAGGAGTGTGGTGCAATGTTGAAGTCCAAAGATACACCACCCCCTTTGCTAGAAAAGGACCTTCCTTCTTCTTTGACTATGATGGATTTTTCAAGTCCTTGAATCTACCTCCTTCTCATCCTGATGATGATTTACCTGCTCGAATGATGTACGATGTTCTGAATACTCCTACACTAGACTTGACATCACTAGCTCCATTAGATGATACTTCTAGCCCTTCAGGAGGAGAGCTTAAGGTTAGTGAGCCTTCCTCTGATGATGAAGTAGTTGAGACTGCAAATGTGGACCAGGAGGAACAAGTTCCCACAACCGAAAGTACACAAGCATCTGACCTTGATGTCACTGGAACTTCTGAACCTCATACTCCAACAGCCACAGAAACTGAACCTGGGATTCAAAATCTGGATAATGAGGTAGTTGGTCCCACCACTCCCAGAACTCAAGTTAATGTGCATCATCCCCTGGACAACATTATTGGGGATATTCTATCGGGAGTTCAGACACAAATTCAGCTATACTCAGCTGATTATGCCGCAGTCATGGAAAAAGGATATCTACACGATGGTGCTTATCGATGTTTTGTGTCTCAATTTGAGCCAAAATATGTAAATGAAGCTTTAAACGATGAGGCATGGGTTAGTTCTATGCAAGAAGAACTCCTTTAGTTCAAGAAGTTAGGAGTATGAACTCTTGTGGATAGACCAAAAGGTGCAAAGGTGATTGGCACTAAATGGTTTCTTAGGTGTAAGAAAGATGACCAAGGGGTTATAATCAGAAACAAGGCTCGGCTTGTCATTCAAGGGTTTAGACAAGTCAAAGGCGTTGACTACAATGAAGTGTTTGCACCTGTGGCAAGGATGGAAGCAATTCGTATTTTCTTAAAGCCTATGCATCCTACATGAAGATCAAAGTTTATTAATTGGATGTGAAAAGTGCATTCCTTCATGGTGAAATTCGTGAAACGGTGTACGTCAGTCAACCCGAAGGATTTTATGATCCTTATCATCGAGATAGAGTTTATAAACTGGACAAGGCTCTTTACGGGCTTCATCAAGCCCCTCGAGCCTGGTATGAGAAACTCTCTACTCATCTGCTGAAACATGGTTTTTGTAGAGGGGTTATTGACTACACGTTGTTCATCAAAGAGAAAGATGGTGATTTACTACTGGTACAGATATATGTGGATGACATAATCTTCAGTTCCAAAAATGAAGCATTGTGTAAAGAATTCGAATCCGTGATGAAAGCTGAGTTTGAGACGAGTGCCATGGGAGAGATGAAGTTCTTTCTTGGGTTATAGGTGGATCAAACACCAAATGGAATCTTTCTGCATCAGTCTAAATATGTAGGAGATATCCTTAGTCGGCTTGGCATGGAGAATTCAACGGTTGCTAGGACTCCATTTACCAGGAACCATGATGTGGCACCTGACGAAAATGGTGATCTGGTTGATGCCATTATGTACCGAGGAATGATCGGATCTCTAAGGTACCTCACAGCCTCTCGTCCTGATATTATGTACGCCATATGTCTCTGTTCCATCAAGCTAAACCAAAAGTGAATCATCTAATTGGGGTCAAATGAATCTTTCATTATCTAAAGGGTACTCCAACACTCGGGTTGTGGTATACTCATGATGATGACTTTGAGCTTACAGTGTATAGTGACTCGGACTATGGTGGTTGCAAGATAAATTACAACTCAACATCTGTGGGATGTGAATTCTTTGGAAGATGCTTAGTCACCTGGTAGTGTAAGAAGCAGACATTTGTTGCTCTATCAACATGTGAAGCTGAATATGTTGCTGCAAGTTGTTGTTCACAAATCATTTGGATTCAACAGCAAATACGAGACTATGGTTTGAAATTTTCTAATACCCCTATCTTTGTTGATAATTCTGCTGCAATAGTTGTTAGTAAAAATCCGGTCCAACACCCAAAAAGTAAACACATCGGTATTAAATATCACTTTATACGTGACTGTTTTGAAAAGCAATTAATCGATGTTGTTAAAATTAATACGGATGTTCAACGCGCCGACCTCTACACAGAAGCTTTTGACAAACCTTGGTTTTTATATCTTTTGGAGCTCATTGGCATGAAAAAGAAAAGTATTGTGATTCTAGAAGAATCGAGTTCTTAGTCCGACAAATTTTTCTTTCTTTTAATTTTATTTTCCTATTTTTCAAATCCAAAAACAAAAAAACATTTTTGGTTTTAGAATTTTAGGGGGAGAATAGTTTAGTTTCAGTATTTAATTACTTAAAAAAATAGGGGCAGGTAGATAAGCTGAAAGCAAAGAAATCAATTCTGTGATATTGATTCAAAAATTATGGAAAATGATAGTACACAGGGAACTAATTGTTTGGGACATCAAAAGAATTTAAATGATCAAATGCTATATTCAAATTACAAGTCTGAGAAGTCAAAGCAAAATAAAGGAAAATGATAATAAACTAGTCTGCTACTGAGGTAATATAGAGAAAGTAGGCCTAGGGGTTGCTTGTTTATTATATGATGTGTCGGTAGATTCAACACAATAGAGGAGTAGACTTCATTGGTGAATCAAATTAAAACTAATTTTTTCAACTTGTTGTGGGTTCTCATCTAATCCCTTGTTAACACAATCAACGCATTTCCAATAAGGGGTGATGAGCAAAATAAACGCCACAAATGTGCACAGATGACCATAAAAATGAGCAAAGCACATGAAAAACCGTTAAGCACAATCAAGCTAATGACTAATGTTGTTGGTGCGTTATGTGAAAAAAATTTGCTCTAACAAGAAGATAGGTTGTGTGCCTCTTTGTTGTGCGATGACACTGACCTAAGGATAAGCATAACCTAACTATTTTAGATTTCATTGTTTTTTGTGCCTCTCTGCTGTGCGATGGCACTGACCTGAGGCTTGGCATCTCTTTGAAAGCTCTTAGAATAGTTTCTTCTTGTCAAATACCCATAGACCACTCTAAAATCTCCTGAGGAATGTTTATTACCATATAAGTGTGGGATCCATAAATTCTTGTTAAAATAATAAAACCTAACTCATCACCAATGTGAGTCAAAAATCTATGTATGGATTTAAGTGGACAAATATACTGACAATCATCGTGGCTACAACTCTCGACAGACAAAATCAATGTGTGCATCTTACAGCTCTAATATGATTTCCTGCAAGTGCTATTGACTCTCAGACAAATAAGAATCTAGTATCCAAGTACATATAAAAGGGTCCCAAATGATTATGATATACTTATATGATTCCATATGAATCTTTCCAGAAATGATAAAAATAAATTGAAGTTGTTCTGCTCAGGATGAAAAATCAGTTAGATGATTTATAAAAGGTTTCAATCCACCTCAAACCAAAAACACAAAAATATGTCTTGTTTTGCTTTAATTCAAGTTGTTTTCTGTTTTCGTTATCTTCTTTGCGTCGATGTCGGACTATATAACTAGATGAACTCTGTGAATCACAAATTAAAAAGGTCACATCTGAGGTGACCAATCGGCTCTCAATTAAAAGGATCACGTCTGAGGTGATCAAATAATTTTCTATTAAAAATATCATGTCTGAGATGATCATTGGTCATAATGTTATATATTAAAAGTTAATTTTGAGTGTATGGAAATGTATGAAGTCAAACTCATAAGTATGAGCCAATCGCACAATTGAATCATAAGTATGAGCCAATCGCATGATTGAATCATAAGTATGAGCCAAACGCACGCTTGAACCATAAGTATGAGCCAATCACACGATTGAACCATGAGTATGGGTCAACTATGCGATTGGATCACAAGAATGAACCAATCGTACGACTGGATGAAGGAGTCTGAGTCAGTCGCACGACTGAACCCCAGTCGCACGAATGAACCCCAATCGCACGAATGAATCATGCATATGGGTCCAGTCGCACGACTGAAACTTAAAATAGTATAAAAAGGGGGTCAGTCGGTCGTATACCATACCACCCTTCAAAAATTCTCAAAACCGCCTAATACCCAGACACTCTACCAAAATTTTCGATTATTGTGATTACTCTCCGATTGTGATACTAACTGATATCCTATTCATCTTCAGGTACTTTGAAACTAAAATCGGGTCAAATGAATTGATTAATTGAACCAACAATGGCTAAGATTGTTAAAATCAAGAACCGGGACCATACCCTAAAATAGACCACTTAAATGGACACAAACATTGATTTAAATGACACTAAGTGTATTTTGAGTCCATGTGAAACTAATGAATCTAAACACAAAGTGTAATGTAACATTTTGAAAAAGATTGAAATTTATGGTGTCGAACAGTGCAAGATGCAAATAGACACGCATATGAACCTTAGTCGCACGATTGAGCTAGGCGCATAATTCAATCGTACGTGTGAATCAATCGGTGACTCAGTCGCACAACTGACTCAAGCGCATGGCATAGCATACGACTAAGTTCAGTCATAGGCTCAATCGTATGACTTAACTCAGTCGTATTCTTCAATCGCACGATTGAACCAATTGATCAAAATCAGCTAAAATTCAATTGTTATCTCTTACGAACAGATCTAATGTATATGTTTCTTGTGTTGCAGCAATATGACTGAGAGATGGACAATGAGCACCAAGCACAACATTTGTGCTCATCTAGATGATGTGTCTCGGAACGCTTCTGAGTTCACCGGGATTATAGCCTTCCTGCGTAGATTGAGGATCAACAAGGCCATTTCTACCCCATGCACACCATACCGATTGATTCAGCAGGCTTTCTGGGAAAATGCCACAGTTGACCGGTCCGTTGAGCCCCACAGGATCCGGAGCTCGATATTCGGACAAGATATTGAGATCAGTGAAGACGACCTGAGGAGAGTCTTGGATTTGGGTGAAGACGGAGCCCATCCAACAAAGTTGCATCCCCAACAGTTCGTGGATGTTTTCTGAGGATCAAGTACGCTGATGACATCAATGTCGACGTACTGAACAAGAGCAATATGTGCCCCCAGTTCAAGTATCTGGCACATGTGATCCTCAAGTGTATAGCCTCTAGACGTGGAGGATTCGGTGAGATGTCCGACCAAATCCAGAATGCACACGTTGCACTGGTACTAAACCATCCGTTCAGTTTCTCACGCATGCTCTTTTCATACTTGATAGAGAACATAGAGGCCAAAGTCAAGGAAGGCTTCTGCATGTCTCTAAGGTTCTTGTAAATGATCATAGACGAGAAGCTTCCGAAGCTGCCTAAGGAGAAGGACGATGCAGTGATTTTAGAGGTGATGGATCACACCACCCTGTGTAGGATGAAGGTGTACCAAGGGAAGCAGGTGAAGTCCCCGATCAGGAGACTTTTTGGCCATCTGGCCAACAAGGATTACGTGGCACCCTCACGTAAGAAGTGGCGTCATGATGACAGTGACTCAGACGTTGAGCCCATAGTGGTTCGCATTGATGAAGATGACGACGATGATAACGACCATGATGATGGTCAAGGTGGTGGAGATGTTGGCCCCAGTCAATCACGGGCAACCGACACGTCTACCATATCTCCTCCACCTCCACACAGTACTGCATCTGCCCCTGATGGATCTAAGCAAGCTGCTTTCCACAGGACTTCTTGGTAGATGAAGGGGATGAGTCTGATGATGAGCCTCTCACCAGGAGAGTCAGGAACCGGGTTGTGGCTACCGAGAAGGGGAAAGAGGCGGTTGGTGGACGCCAAGCTGGTACTAAGGGTGGTGACACTAATGTCACAGATCTGACATACACAGCCGACCAGCCGATTAGCTTAGGGGGAGCCCCGATAGCCAAGGGTTCCAGGAGGAAGAGGATGGCCCAACCCCATGGCAAGAAGGGTAAGAGTCAGAGCATTGCTTTGATAAGTTCTTCCACCACCACAGCCACTGCCACCACCACCACCACTGTTCCCTACACTAACATCAACACTACCACCTCTACTGCCACTAACACTCCCACCACCACTCATACATTCACACCTACCTCACCCACAATACCCAAATCAGTTCCACCACAATCCACTTCCATTCCTACTCCCATCTACACCACTACACCTACTACTCCCCAAGCTGGCACATCCACCCAATTCCCACGTACACAGGGCTCTACTCTACCCACTGTTGGGTTAGAGGAATAGTTGGCTACCCTAAACAAACTGGTGCTCAAAATGTTAGCAACAGCTGATCTGAGAGCGGTCAATATCGCACAAGGCAAGCAGATAGCTCAGCTTACAGAGAAGAACGCTGCTCATGAGAGAGCATTAGTTCGAGCTCACCATGCCCTAAAGGCTCAAAATGAGCTTGTGATGGCATCCGTCAAGCGGGTCGATGGGTTAGAGAAAAAGAACAAAAAGCTTATGTTGAGGCTGAAAGGAATAAAGGATGAGCCCCTGAAGATTAAGGATGATGGAGATGATGGTGGAGATGATGATGATGATTCGATGGATGATGAATCAGAAGAAGATAATGATGACGAGGAAGTTGGAGGAAGTGGAAAGGGAAAAAGAGATGATGATGAGGAGGAGGATGATCAAGAAGGTGATACATCTGCATCAGCCTCAAATCAAGCAGAAAAGGAGAGGCACACCAAAAGAGTCGTGTCCTCCGCACCTCTAGCTGAAGAGGCACACTATCAATGCAAAAATGAAGCTCCATAGACTGAGGATTATGATGCCGTTCCCCTTCAGCAAGTCAAGACTCAACTTACTATGATTCTTGATTTGCAAGGGATTGTGAGAAGGTCTGTGAGCTACACTCCAGAGGAAGGAGAAATCATCCATGACCTGACCGACGAGCAGCTCGTAGATATGTTTCGACTAAATCCAGATGAGCTTGTCAAAGATGTTCCAGAAGTAGATATCTTGAGTGATGAGGAGCTACAAAGTGTGGATGAGATAGAGATAGAGGATGTCATGTTTGACTACTATCCTCAGTACACTAACCCTGAGGGCAACGTTATCCCCGACTTGGGTGAAATAGTTGGTAGTGATACTCTTGATAAGCTGGATGAGATAGAGAAAGAGAAAACAAAGGATGAAAGTAAAGCCCAAGCTACAGATGCTAATGTTGATCTAAAGAAGGCCGAATGGCATCGTGTTTATCAGAATTAAAGGCACAATGTGCACCTCCAAAGCTGAATGCCTACACCAAACTTTACTGAGTAAAGAAGCATCAAAAAGTGTCAAGCAAGATCATCAATTAGGCCTAGTTTTAAGATCTAGATGTATATCCTGTTAAACGAGAGAAGGGGATTGAGTACTTCAAATATACACATGATCTGAAGACTCTTCTTGGTTTTGAGCTAAACAGATTGCCCTGTTTAGATCTTTTTTATGTCAACCTGAGGAAGATGCCGGGATGGTTTGAGTTATCATTAAAGAAAGAATACCACACAAGATAGTTCAACTTCAGACCTCAACAACCTAAGAGGTTCATTCATAAGACTAAAGTTGATCCTATATCTGGAAGGCCTAAGGTGATGTTGAAGTGGAGTCCCCCATGCACAAGGTCTAAGATTCCTTTACAGGAGATGCCTCAAGACTTCACTCCACACTTCAAATGGTGGTATTACGACTAGAGGATAGGGGAAGCGGTTATAGTTCTGAACAAAGAAGGTAAGATCGAGACTATCAGGGCACTTGACCCAATGTGGCTTACAAACTTGTCCGCTGAAGATGTTTACACTCTATACAAGTGGCCACTATTCTATGACACGCAAGATATTGTACAAGCTCTAAAATTCCAACATGTTTACGGCTCTGCTTTGCGTTTGAGATCCATGCGGGAGTCACCAAAGAAGAGAAGTACAAGAAATTCCAAGAGAATGTGAAGAATGTAAGAAAATAGAATAAACTAGGTTCAAGGGGGAGTTTGTTGATACATCATGTTCCTAGTTTATGTTCTTAAATGTAAAAGTCTTCCATTTCTTACACATATGTAATGTGACTACTTAATGAAATATGATATGCATTTTGATGTTTATTTGTCTTCGAGTATTTCATATTAGTATTGTATTTAGTATAATTCATATGTATGAACATCTTATATAGGTTTGAGGTTGTTGGACATAGTTCTAAGTCAATAATGATTGAAAAATGTGTTCAACTTAGTCGGGTGGTTATTTATGCTAATGGACCATATGCACGAATGAATCATACTTATGGACTAGTCGTATGATTGAGACATAAGGTTGATTCAGTCGCACGACTGAACCTTCAGTCGTGTGTATAAATCAAATGCATGAGTCAGTCGCACGATTGAACCATGCTAATGGTTCAGTCATACGAATGAAAGTGAAAACCTATAAATACCTCATAATTTGTGGAAAAAGTAGAGACTTCGAATATTCACAAACCCTAGCCGTCCAGAGTGCCCTAAGCAGCCTATCCAACTTCATAGTTCGTTCCTAATCGATTTCTACTCGATTCTTAACGTTTGTTTCATCGTTAGATCGATCCACGTAGTCGTTCTCACTGATTGGATCGCCAATCAAATAGATTTCCGCACTATTTGATCCGGTCTCACGCAGAATCCGTTAGTACTCCGTATAAAAACGGTCCTAACACAAATTAAAACTCTTATTTTATTCATGATATGTTTAATACCAATTTTAATAAAAGTTCAGATTCATAATAAATATTCATAATATTTATTAAAAGACTTGGTCAACATAAAATATTCATTTTAATCAATATATGTCTTTATTAGTATTAAAAAAAATTGGAACAATTTCCTACTATAGTCACCCAAGTTTCATTTTCTTCATTCCGACCACTCAACTTCAAGCATCGATATCAACTCATCTTAGCTTCAGTTTGGACATGGTATAGGTCATTGCAAAACGAGAATATAAACCAATAAATAAATAACTATTTATATAACAAATATATAAATATAATTATTTTGTGTCAAAAATTCCAACAATCTACTGCATTCTCTTCAGCGCAATCTTTGGTCAATGTTTGTGTATCAGAAGTGGTCAATATATTCTCTATGCCCTCATTGACTACTTCAGCATCTCCAACATTTGATGCATTAGATGTGAGGTTTTCCTCCAGCTCTCCAATATTGTTTTCAACAACACTAAGTTTCTGAGAAGACATGTTGTCAGCCTCTGTTGCAGACTGACAATGCATAAAATTCGTCTCACTGGCTACAATTCGACAACCTAATACCCGATCTGTCACACCCCAACCTTGACGGCGGAAACATCGAGATGTGATGGTTAAGATCGTTCACAGCCACATAACACTATTAATAAACCCAAATATAATAATTATAAGTTCCAAAAGTAACATTACAAGCATAAGTCTCAAACAA
>BJCM01266258.1:0-22016 GCA_018326385.1 Flaveria bidentis | reverse complement strand
TCAAGTGCTTGTACTATACCTTGTACCTTGAATACTGCCTTGATCCTTACAGCCCATATGTTATAATTTGTTGTTGTTAACATAGGGCACTACAGACTTGTAGAATTTTGTTCTTTCTAGTTGACCAGAACCCGTGTGTTGTTGTCGTCACCCTCGGCCATCGATCGCTTCTTTCGGCGGCTATACGTGAGCGTAACTTTAACCTTTTGATCCAGTCCTTCGGATCGCTGCTTTAGGTGGGTTCAAGAGCCTCCTGCTCTCCTTCAATTCTGATGTGTTTTCGCTCAATCACGGCCCTGGTCTCAGTTGGGGTTGATCCTTGGAATTGTCGAGAGTTGAACTTGGCTCTGATACCAATTCAAGTCCCGATCGTTAGAAACACAACTGAATAGAATGAACTTCCACTTTATTAATCTAGAAAATTACTCAAAACTGAATTACAAGTACTTGCCCATAATCACAACTACGATCACAACTATGATTGGTTTATATAGACCATAACTCGGTTTAACTAACTATGTAGATAAATCAACATACTTATCTACTTATCTAGAATTTGAACTTAAGATAAACCCAAACATATCTTCTTTGAATTTATCTCTAAAATTAAGGATTTGATCTCATAAGCTCGAGACTAATCCCAACTCCCGATCTACAAGCTCGGATACGGGAATTATCCAACCGGGTCAACAACCGTACGTCCCTGTATGTCTATGACAAATAGACAAGAAAAATGATCGAGAACTTGGGCAAACCCTTATATCGTTTTTTTGTTTTATTTGACCAAAATGATCCATATATCCAAGTCTCCAACACAAGATTTAAATGGCCAAATAATTACATTTACCCAATATTAAATACTAAGCCCAGCAAATTATTACATTTACCCTGTATTAAATACTAAGCCCAACTAATTATTTTCTTGAACCCATTGTAATTACAAAGCCCAAACAACATTAGAAGTCAATCAAGTTCTCTCTCTCATGACACCTAACTCGTTTAATTGTTAATGTTATTTACTCAATCAATAAGTTTAATCCAATATACTAAAATATTCCTTGATAACACTAAAATTACCAACATTCCTCCCCCATTTTAGTGATATCCATGATTAACTTAACTATCTTCAAAGAAACACAAACGTATACATAAATGAAAATGTCCTGCGGATTGAATTTTCATTTTAGTATATTACATGATACAAATATTAGATAACCGGGTATCACAATGGATTGAACCCAAGATTCATTTAATTATATGTAGGTAAAATACATATACGTTTATAAGTCCAAACTCCACTTGACATGATGTTTTACTAGACTATGTTCTAATCCTTTAAAGAATATATCAAAGCTTAAGTCCATAGCTTTTTGAAACGGCTAAACTTTATATATTCTTATAGATAATTCAGTATTCTTGCACCTGCACTGCAATTTATCAATGAACTATTAAGAAATTAAATTCAACCTCTTTTATCTTGTAGCCTAAACACATATATTGGGATGATTTTACTCATGTGTTCCAATATCTTTATGACAAGCTTACCACATTAAATTCAACATCTAACATTGATAGGAATTGGGCGTCTTGACATAGGATATTAAAATAAAACTATATACTCATTCCTATGACTGATTTATTCACGAGATCTCTTCCTAACTATTTAATAGATAATCAGTCAAAATATACTTAAATTTTAATAATTCAACAGACATCACACCATGCATGATGAGCTCATAAATCATGCCATGTATACTACATAACCATCTAGACTTTTCATTATACACCTAACTATAATCTTTAGCCAACAATTCACATTTGATAGAGATTGACGATATCGGTTCTAACCATAATAGAATCTAATGGATCATATTTTCTTAGCCATTTAGCTTCCTCACCAGTTGCAACTAGATCTAACATTACAAATTCGCATTCCATTGTCAAGTGATGCAAACTTTCCCAAAATATAATACACATTCATTTAGTTACCCAAAGCATAAGTTATACTCACCTCAAAGCATAAGTTGTACAAGGTCAAGTGCTAATCATAATATATATTAGATAAACAATTGTTCTAAATATTTCATATGTGAATAGATTCACAACACAGGTCAAATATTAGAACCTGTAGGAGTATCAACTCGAAAACAATCAATAATTAAAATTTTTCATTACTTCTTTTTATCCATATCCCAAGGATCACATCTGCCTCCCTATATCTTTCATTTCAATATGACAACATATTTTTAATATTGATAGAAGGCGAGCTATAAAAATCACAAGTCTAAATTAATGAATTCTAATACCTTAGAATTCCTTTTAACACTCTAAGCGGTTTCTTTGTAGTCTTAGTTAATTCAAAAGTATGATATTTACTAAGATTCATATTGAACGTTTGTATTAAACTCATCTTAGAGATGTCTTTTATTATAGAATAATTCACATGACCTAATCTAACATACCACATGTTAGCAACATAATTTACTTTTCTACAAAAATTATTATGGCCTACATACAGATTTAACACCAAACGAGACTAATTTAAGTTAAAAAAACTATCTGACTTGATGACCTGTTTATAACCATCATTATTTAACACAAAATCACATAATAAGTTCTTTCGAATACGTGGAACATACAACACAATCTAATAATAATTGCTTTCTAGGCGTAAATACAAGTCAAACTTTTATAAATCCTTTGATAGGCTCAATTGTTATATTTCTCATCATTACTATAAATCTATATTCACATGGTTCAAATTCATCAAACCATTTTAAATATTTGCACATGTGACTCGTAGCACATGAGTCTACCCACCATGCAAGTGTATCACCTTGTACATAAAAGAATTCAAAATAAATGATACATAATTCTCAACCGAATTATATATAATCATTGGATATTTTGAATCTAAAACTAAATCCAAGGGCCAGGATCCATTTTTCAAAACGCAAATTAGTATTTCTAGACTTGTAAACGTTCAATGGAATGATTGTAACCTGAACCATCGCTCAACGCCCATTTGATTATGTGAACAAACATATTTATTGTTAACCTTATTAATTCAAACATTAATTTTTATTTGTTTATTATTCAAAAAATAAAATATATTTTGTTTCTTTGAATCAACTTCAGTTTTTGTGTTTAATTAACATGTCCTGAATGAATCATTGAATCAGCTACAAAACTCATAGGTTATGTTAAAACTAATGTAAGATTAGAATTCGTACCTTGTGAAGCATTTGGGTCTTTCTACCCACCAAGACCCGCCTCTTTGATTTAACAATCAAACTTTAACTTTAATACTTGTAGTAATCAAACTCCAAGTAATATTAATTCAAATTTCAAACATAACACTTTATCATTAAAGATAACTAAATTGATTTTAGTCATTCTTAAAATTCCAGAATCCAAACATAACACATCAGTATGTTAATTCCTCAACAATGAATCGGTATGTTTAAATCTTTGCTAACTGAGAAATACATCAGACCTTTAAAGCATATCTAACCCATCAAATGAATAATACACTTTTTGGAATTGTGGTTGTGATTTGTTTTTCTTGGTCAAACAAAGAAACAAAAAAAATTATGTTGGTATATATTTGTTTTAATTATATTACTAAATAAATGGAATTATACATTCAAATATTGATGTTGCCTTTAGATTCATAAGTCATAACAGAATAAAGAATGTATTGGGGTTTTGTCATTTTCCAGAAATTACAAAAGAAAGAAAGAAAAATTATATTATTTCATCTTCTTTCTCACGAAAATAAAAGAACATAGAAAGACCATTTCTTTTCATTTAGTGATTATCTTTTAAGTTTTTATGGATGTGATCCTATTCCAAATTCCAAAGCTATCAACTAATTGCAAACAATCAACCGATCACTATCCAACCGAGAACAATAACAACTCTCAAATCCTACTCAATTCATCTTCTTTCTCACGAAGATAGGTGTATCTTTGTTGAATAATCGGTAGTCTATAACATAAAACGAATCGAAACATACCCAGATCAGATTTAATCTTGAAATATCAAAGCAACGTGGATTATTCTTTAAATCGTGAATCAGTATCAGATAAACCTATTTCACGGATTACACGTGAATGATTTATCGGAATAGACAGAGAATACCTCTGAAGAAGTAGGATTAGATCTTGAAAAACCTTGAAGATAATACCCATCACTCATGCTTCACAATAGTGTTTTATCCTTGATGATGAATTCATACCTGTAGTCTTCGATGGTCATTGATTACAACTCAGCCCCATGAATCTATTTTAGGTCAATAGCACTTTCGAGTATAATGTACATACCCAAAACAACAACAAATGACCCAAAACAATTGTTGTTCCCGCATATCCAAAACAATATCGGATGACCCAAGTTGTTGAATGGACGTCCTCTTTTTTTGTATGACAACTTGAGATGGTATTTAGTTTCTCATGCCCTCACGCCTCATCCCAACATTATTGTATGAAAACTTGAGATGGTAAGGCGGATCACAAAATCCGCGATATCAATAACATTATTTGCACGTTTCTTACCCACTTTCAGTATTTCCCATCTTCGGTATTTCTCAAGTTTTGGCACCCCAAGATGCAAATCACCAACATTTTGAACATTTTACCATTCAAAACCAAGAACTTTCAAACCTCCACGTCTCTACTCTACGGTGGTAATCAAACCTACAATCATCTTCTTACATTCCGATGTTTATGCTTTACACCCCTCTCCTACAATCCACGAACTAGAAAATCGAATTAAAATAATCCATCTTTAAAATTAAATGAATTTGTTAGTTTTTTAAATCATTATACTTATACTTGTAACATTCTACTTCATTATCAAATTAATTTATTTTCAAGTTTGTATTTATTTGACCAACGAATACACTCTCTATTGTTACAACAACTCAACCTATTGAAATCAACAAACATCCACTCTACACTCTAAAAGAGTTGAACCCATAATTTTAATTAAATTGAAGACTACACCATTTTAAATATGTTACCAATAGGAATTCCATTGGAAACTATTAAAAATATATATATTTTTTTGTCTAACTTGGTACATATGAACCACGTATAGATAAGTTGGTTAAGCTTTTATTCTTTTATAACAAGTTATAATCATGCAATTCCAATTTTGTGGAATGTATGTATTATGAAAGTTAATGGCAGATTCCATCCATATCAAAAGTAAACAAATCCAACCACTTAACCTTCGATGCAAATTCCACAGTTAACAAGCTAGCAGGTTCCATATCACAAGTTGTTGTTGACTAAAAAGACTTGATAATTTATTTAAAACCGTCACACGTACATTTGCAGCCACTCCCTCCTCATCTCCTCACTTAAATCACTCAAGCTTTCAATAAGTCATCATGGTTGTTCTCACTGAAGCAACTCATGATCATGATCATAATCATAAATATGTTTATGATGTATTTTTAAGTTTTAGAGGTGCTGACACACGTAATCGTTTCACTGATCACCTCTACAATGCCCTTCTAGATGTTGGTATCGTCACGTTTTTGGATGATGAAGAGATTGAAACTGGAGAGCCATTGAAACGAGAACTTGAGAATGCAATAAAGTCATCCAGGGCTTCTGTTATCGTATTGTCCAAGAATTATGCTTCTTCCACCTGGTGCCTACAGGAATTGGTGCTAATCCTTGAGCAAAAGAGGAACTGCAAACAAATTGTTATCCCCATCTTCTATGATGTCGAGCCCACCGATGTCAGGAAGCAACAAAGCAGCTTCGGCGAAGCAATGGCGAAGCATAAACTGAAGATGGAGGCAGAAACGGATGCAGAGAAAAGAAGTCAATTGGCTCAAAAGATGGAGTTATGGAAAAAGGCACTCACACAAGTTGCTGATTTAAAAGGAAAAGATGCAAAGGACAGGTAATTTAGCATAATCACAAACATAATTATAAAAATTCACATACTATGATACATTAGGCTTGGAACTTTGAATTTTCATATCTATAGATCAGGCTGTTTCGATTTCTCATAATTCTCACTGAGATTAATTTCCAGGAAAGAGACGGATTTGATTAAAGAAGTTGTAACCGATATCCACTGTAGATTACATGTACCCTTAAGTAATAGCCTGCCACATCTAGTCGGGAGGGAACATTACATCAAAACCATTAGTTCATGGGTTACTGATGGATCTTGTCATACTGCTGACACTCTCACAGTTGTAGGCATGGGTGGGATTGGGAAGACATCTCTAGTTAGATACGTTTTTGGGCTACACTCAAGTAAATTCGACAAAAGCAGCTTTATTGAAGGTATCAATACAAGATGTGAAGAACGTTATAATGGATTGCTTGATTTACAAAAGCAACTTCATGGAGGCATTTCGAATAAATTTCTAATACAAGTTAATGATGTCATCGAGTACGCCTCTAAGATTGAGAAAGCACTTGCCCGTAAAAGGGTGTTTATAGTGCTTGATGATATTGGTAGTCCTAACCAGTTGGATGCTTTACTTGGAAATAAAAGTCTATGTCCAGGAAGCAAAATCATAATTACCACTAAGGATGTGTCTTTAACTCAAAGGAGTGCATTGTTCAACTTGCAAATTCAACCCAAGCATATGATGGTCTTACTTAATGGCTTAGATGTGTTTGAGTCACTAAAGCTTTTGTGCATTCATGCATTCCAAAGCGAAAAGCCCAAGGAAGGTTATGAAGATGTCACCAAAGATCTGGTAAAATATTGCGAAGGACATCCATTGGCTCTTAAAGTTTTGGGCAGGTCACTTCATAAGCAAGATGTAACTGATTGGAAAGAGAGCATTAAAGTGCTAAAGAAGGAACCTCATTCCCACATAACCAAGGCATTGAAGATGAGCTTTGACTCTTTGCCATTTGAAAATGATAAGGAATTATTTAAGCATATTGCCTGTTTTTTTGTGGGAGTAGATACAGACATGACTGAAACAATATTGAATGCGTGTGATATAAACACAAGATCTGGGATCACAAATCTCATTGACAAATGCCTTCTTAAAAAAAGATGGGATAACAAGTTGATAATGCATCAGTTGATTCAAGAGATGGGAAGAAACTTAGTACGTCAAGAATCACCCAATAAGCCATGGAAGCGTAGTCGATTATGGTGTCACGATGAGTCATTCAAAGTGCTGAAACATAAAAAAGTAAGTGGTGGCCATGTATTTTTAGTAGTTATGCATGTTCTAAGTACTTTAAACTGTTTGTGTGTAATATCTATTAATTCCTTTTGCATTCACTTTCTTCATAGGGAAAGAAAAATCTTCTAGGTCTTGCCCTTGACATAAGAATGCTTGAAAAAAGGAACTTATGTGGATCATTTGAGTTGGAAACAGAGTCATTTAGTCAAATGGATAATCTAATGCTACTACAACTGAATTATGTGCAACTAAAAGGGTGTTTCAAGAATTTACCGGTGGAACTAAGATGGTTATGTATGCATGGGTCACCTTTAAAGTCTATTCCTTTAGACTTACCTTTGGAGAATCTTGTTGCTCTTGACATGTCATATAGCAAAATTGAATCTTTTGACATGTCATGTAGTAACCCACAGCCACCTACGAAGAGGAAAGAGGTAAGATTTTAGATATTCGAGTATGAGATAGGTTATAATCAATACATCAATAATTCTTACACTTACATGAAGCACAGTTAGATTATTCAAACTCACTCAGGTCTTAGTCACAAAACCAAGCATATAGAATCACTTAGTTCTTCTAGTGCTATAAGACCGAAATGTTTGTTTTTTAGATCGTAAATGAATTGGTCGGAAGGAATAAATTGTTAATTTTGGCGATATCCACTTAATTTGGTTAGGAAAAACCACTGGTACCTAACTTCAATGTATGTCATTTAGGTTTCTTCAGGCCCTTGTGAGCTACACAAGGGCTGCGATGAGAGTGTTCATTATTAAAACTGGATTCCGAAACCTGAAATTTAAACCAAGCAACATTCAAGTAATAATTTTGAATTTGCTTTAGTTCGAGTTAGCATTCAAACCAAATTCGAATTAATTTGATTTTTAATATGAAACTGAATTTGTGATTTTGGAAAGTTTAGCCAAATTTTTAGAGCTTAACATGAAATCCCATCAGTCTCGTGTAAATCTCATTTGTTTAAAAATGAGTAATGACCTTTGAATCACCACACACACCGACACACATGACAACTGTTATTGTTCTTTCACCATGAAAAGATGCATTTTTTTTACTTATTTTATCTTATCTTCATTTTAGGGGTTTATTGGATCAAGTTCAAAAGACAAGCGATTGCTTGGATCGTTGAAGATTCTTGATCTGAGGTTTTGTGAACAACTTTATATTGTTAGTGGTTTTTCTGAGCTCCCTAGACTTGAGAGGTTGATTCTTAAGAAATGCATAAGCTTAATTGAGGTTTCTGAATCAGTTAAGCAATGTGTTGAACTTGTCCACATTGATTTGAGATACTGTTACAAGCTTAAAAGGCTTCCAATGTCCATAGGGAAGTTACAGAAGGTTGAAACACTCTTGTTAGATGGTTGTAGTTTCTATGAATCTCAAATGGTGGCTATACCAAGTGATTTGAAGCTCGTTGCATTTTCTTTACCGAGCTCATTAAGAACTTTGTCACTTGCAAATAGTAATTTGTGTAACGAATGCTTTCCCATGGACTTAAGTTGCCTATCCATGTTAGAGGAATTATATTTAGATAAGAATCCAATTGTTTCAATGCCTCATTGTGTGAGAACCCTTCCTATGCTTAAGAGACTTTTTATGAATTTTTGTGATATGGTGATATCAGTCGAGCATCCTCCACCTAAGCTAAGAGTATTATCGATTGATTCTTATAAGAGATCGCTAAGGAAGGTTAAACTTAATCCAGAAATGTCCCCACTCAAAATATATAGAAGTTCGACATTATTACCAATTTCGCCATTGGAAATTGATGGTATGATCAAAATTGAAGATATAGCATGTGTTGAGGAAAAGGTATTACATAATTTGGGTTGGACAAATTTTGACTTTTTTAAAGGAAAGAACTTGAATATATATAACTCGTTTGGAGAACCATCTAGAGAACCATCTGAAGGAACTCAAACCCAGGTTTGCTCTAGTTAATTAATTGTCTTTGGTTGTATGAATATGCATGTGTATTATGAATGAAGTGATTAATTAATATTGTATTTATTTGGCAGATGTATTATGAATTTGGAATATTCAGCACAATGTATGAGGGAGATGAGATTCCAATTTGGATTAGTTATAGAAACGAGGGCCCATTAATATCAGTTACCATCCCATCATCTCCTAAGAAGCTCAAAGGGTTGAATTTCTGGTGTACTGTGGGTAGGACTGAATATTCATATAGGTTTCATGAGTTGCCATTGATCAAAATTAGTAATATTACGAAAAACCTCACCTGGATTTATAGTCATTATATTAATACTACAGTCAGGTTATCTAAAAAGTGTTGTTTAAGTTGGTTAAGCCATTGGATGTTTAAGCCTAGTGAGATTAAAGCTGGTGACCACTTTACTATTACTGTAGCACACTACTCTTTTGTATTTGATCAAGTTACAAAGCAGTGTGGAATTGGTCTTGTGTATGAGGATGATAGTATGGAAGAAAAAGAAGAAGAAGAAGATGCATTGGGTAATTACAAGTCATGGAATCACATCATTGGTGGAGATCTCTCTGCTTTTCAAGTAACGACAGGAGAATACATCCTAGACTACCATCAATTTACACGGAAATCATTGGACATAGATTTTGCTTATTCTCCTTTCATCAAAGATGAAGCCAACTATAAAGGTACATGATCGTTTTCTTAAATAAATTTCATAAGATGTTAAACGCAACAATTTCTTCTAACTGTAAGATGCTACTACTACTTCATCCACAAGTGGATGTGATAATAATATTATTTTTTCTTTTCACCAGAAGAGGAAGTGAGTTTTTTGGCATTCTCACAAAAGAAGTCTGATATAGTCAGGGAGTTAGATTTCAACACCCAACCCCTTCTCTAACCACTTGATTAAAAGCCACACGCCGCAAGGCTTGCAACTGGATGGAAATTGCAACATCACTTGGCTTCATCTTCTTAGAGTTTCAATAAGAATTCTTTCATCTTACACTTTTCTATTGTTTTCCTTGGTTCAATAAGAATCACCAAAAGCAACAGCATTAATATTGGTTAAATTTCAGATATAACAACCTCCGACTAGGGGTGGTTAAAACCTTTCTAGACCCGTCAAAATGGTAACTCCAAACCTTGTTTTAAAATAGAAAAATTGTCTTCTGCTAATGCTTGATGATGTGTCAGAAAATACAACATTGATCAATTTGTCTTCCCTATATATGAACTGTGTGGACATTCTTTGTAATTGTAGTACCCACAAATGACAGGTCAAAACATGAAACTGTAAGGGTAACACCACCAAATTTCTTTTGATCCACGATACCACTTGGTGATTTCATGTAGCCACCAACCAATCAAGCTTACTAGAAAGATAAATAAATTCCTACACATTTGCAACAAAAAACATTCATGGGAAAATACTTGTGGAAACAATTTGATATGCACTTGTAACATAATAGCATTTCCTACGCCTGATCCTAGTTACCTGTATAATTATTAACTTAGTTATTCTGAACTAAATTAGCAGTGTGACACATTTACCACACATAATTCTTTTGATATTAATTCAATGATGCAATTGCTATGCAATGTTTTCATTTTAAATGTTAGATTTTATTTCAATGACATATTTGCTAGGCAATGTTTTTTTATTTCAAACACTTTCCAGTAGGAAACAATGTTGTTTTTTTAGTTGTATGATCTACTCAGCTTCATAATTATGTTTTAAACTTGTTGATGAATTCAAACCGGTAGTCTTTAAAGGGTTTTTTATTACAGCGCATGAAAGAGGGTCGTTTCGGCTTATAGTTTTATATTTTTGCACGGACTTGTATTAATTATAAATGTTTTAACAATTATAGGTCCAAGATGGTCTAATGAAATTAGAGAAAGAACTACAGACTCGAGAAAACTTGAAAAACCGCTTGGACAAATGGAAAAAGACCAGGAACTAGAAGTAGAGCGGGTTGAAAGCAAAAGCTACAAAAAAAATGTAAGAAATTATGAGGAGACTACTCGATAAATAATTATTGTTTGTTTTGTATTTTGCAAGAAAGATTTACTCAAAATTGTTTAAACGTTGCTATTTTTGGGTGAACTTTGTGACAACCCTAAAGCCAAAATTAAGTAAATAAACGTTTTTATAAACTACTATCAATTTATAGTATATACTTATATATTTTATTAGAGATGGTTAAAGTAATTTTATTTTATAAGCTTCATATGAATTTTGCATGCTTAATTGAACATGCACTTATGATACGTGAACCTGCATGTATGCATAAACGTTTACATCTGCATGTATACAACACTCATGAATTTTGTGATTGTTGAACCATATGTGTGTAAGTTGCCAAATTATAAGATTATGTAATTAGTTATTTGAATGATAAATGTTGTTCATCTATATGTAATGAATTATGAATAAAGATTAAAACTTAATCAAACATTACCTAACAATTTAACATCTAGAAACTCTATATCAAAAACCAAAACCAAACTAATCCTAAATGCTTAAACACTAAACTAAAACACCCACTTAACATTTGAAATCGACTCATTAGGATAATAACTAACCTATATTAGTAACTAATTAACTAACTAAACTAAACTAAATTACTAAGAATGTCATTAGCACAACACCTAGCAATACACTCACACTAATCACTCTCTAAGCTTGCCATTTATTGACTCTAAACGCCAACTCACAAAGCCAAGTTGAAGATCTAATGATGACCCACCCCCCCCTCCCACCATGAATCTCTCGGCCAAAGGCCACCATAGTAACCACCATCCCCATCAACCGCAACCACCATCACTCTCTCTTAATTTCCTCTCGGTTCACACTCACACCCAGTTCTCATACCACTTAAACCATCATCAAATCTTGGTTCACCATCATCGCCTCTTGAGTCACTCTTTGTCGATTTTTATACAACCCAAACCATCACTTTTTTGTCTCTCTCTCGGTCTCAACATCATCTAAGCATCTTGTGTGTCTTATCATTATCAACCATGTTCATCTAGAGATCTTTCCCTCAAGATCAAAGAAACTTCAAGTGATTATCCAAGAAAACCGAGAAGCAATCCGCTAAGCTCTCTTTCAAAATATGATTAACAAGTTTAAAAAGTTGTATATATGTTTAACCAATACATATGTAAGGCCCCGTTTACGGGACGCTCACAGCGGGACAATCATTGCATATAAAATATAAAACATTCATTTAAATTACTAAAACATTGCATTGGAAAAACTTGAAACCATTTCATATATAAATAATTACTTTTGCAAAATAATACAACATTGATAACGATTACAAAATATCATTTGTTCGCATTACAATGCAAAAACATCATCGTTAAACAAAATGGATGCCATCCAAAAATGCCAAGTAGCTGCCCCGTGCCATCCTCAGCAACATTCACCTGCCAACTGGAAATACATAAAAGTCAACGTTGCTGAGTGAGTTCTAGTTTTATAAACAAAATACTTTACTTTTGTTTAAAACCTTTCTTTACGTTCATATGCTATCATGCATCATACGTACACATAGATAATATTATTATTATCTTCCATCACTATTCGTTAACTTTCATTCATTCATCACCATACGTAATCGTCATCATTCGTTATCTTCATTGTTGTACCTATGTACATTCGTTAACTTCTTTACATTTTGGACCAATGCCCTGTGCTATACCCTGAACATTATGCACGAAGCCGGTTACTGGGCCTGAGGTTTATAAATAAACCCTGAACATTACGCACAAAGCTGACTCCAATACCTGGAGCAAGCGACAAGGGTCCCATATATATGGTCAATCACAAGGATCAGACCCTAGTTTGCATCCTTCTGGGGTAGCTAACCCGCACACCGTTGAGCTAACACCTTTCCTTGGGTGTGAACCTCCATACATTGTTTGCAAGAATTTCATCACTTCTTTCATTCATTAATGCATGCATTCTTTCATTCTTTATGTTCCTCTTTTCATTATCTTCCGCTTTTCATTACATACTACTTTACATTTATTGATATTAATCATACCACACAAAGCCACAAAAATAAATATAATAAGGAACATAAACATAAACATAACCGTACCCATATATGGCATCAATATACATATCACATACAACAATATAAAGTCGACTTATATCACCCCAGGAACATCCCAAGTCAAAGCCTAAAACTTCACTTTCCCCAAAATTTCAGAAAATACTCTAAGGCATATATGCAGGAGCATGGCCTTTTAGGCGCATGGGAACACTTAGACGCATGGGAAACTTTCAGGCTCATGGGCACTATTTAGGCGCATGGACACTATTTAGGCGCATGGGCACTATTTAGACGCATGGCCTAACATTTAGGCTTCTAGACAAATTTCTAGGCGCATGGGCACTATGCAAATACATGAGTGCCTAGGTGCATGGAATACTTAGTCAAATCCAGCCTATTCTAGGCGCATGAGAACTATTGGGGAAACCCTTAGTCAATTTCAACCGTTGGGCCCATGGGCAACCAACTTATACTAAACAACATAATTCAGTCCTCAAATCAACATTTATCATGCTATAAGCCTAGAACCAACATTCTAAGTCACAGAAACACATTAAAACATGATCATAACATCAAATACACTCAAATCCTACCCCACCCATAAACACATACACACATACATACAGGTATAAACACCAATTTAATAAAAATGTTTACACATGTATTTCCAGGCTCAAAATCAGTTAAAACATGTAAAAAGAGAACTCATCTTATGCAACTTTCGGATGAACTTCTTCAAACCCGAATGCACTTTTGAGTACAACCACCTAAAACCCACCAAAACCCACACAACCGAACACACAATAAACACTTATAAGCATGTAACTGAGGCTAGAAACTAGCCAAGAACAACTTAAAATGATGAATTCTTACCTTACATTCGATTTTTCTTCTTCTTTCTTCAAAACCGAAGCTCTGCTCTTTCTCTCTCTAAAATCCGAATGCAAAAAGGTGAAAAGTAACATGGCTTGGGCGGCCATGTTGCTTTTGTACAAAATTATATTATATTTTCTACTTTGCACACTTTTAACCCCTCTACTTGGGTTTTTATTTCATTTTCTTCTTATACTTCATTTTTATTCTTTCTTTCCTTTTAAATTTCTGGGTGTTGCAACATATAACCAACCTTTTAAGTTAAACCATCAAGGTTATTTACAAAATCTCATGAACACTTGATTTCTATCAAAAATCAGTAAGAAAAGATTTAAAAACAGAAAAATTGAGAATTTTTATAAAAACCAAGGATTTAAACAAAAATAAAAGATTTAATTGGTCAAAACATGTGTTATTCATAATAAATTAGATAAAATACTTTTTAGGGGTTGAACAAAGAGGCTCGAGAAATCAAATCAAGATCAAGGTGAAGTTCAAGTTTCAAGCAAAAAGTTACACTGTCCGCGTGACAACTATCTGTCGCATGAGAACTAGGTTCTCGCACGAATGGTTGTATTCACACGAGAATATTCTAGTTTAGTATAAATAGTTAGATTCCTTTGTATCCAGTATGCATTTTCACTTTCCTGAATTTATACTCAATTTTAATCTTTTGAATTCAGAGAGCAACACAAAAAAGAAGTTATTTACATCGTGTTGAATCATTCTATTCTTCTATTTCTCATCCATAATTGTTTACATTCTGTATACTCAATTATGAGATCAATATGAATATTGTAACGATCCTTACATTACTTCATTTCCTATACAGACTTTAAAATTTAATTTTCTCAAATTTTGTAAATAAAAAATCTTTTTGTATTTTTTTAGGCGCATGACAACTATGAAGGCGCATGACCACTATTGAAACACATGAAGCTTAGACGCATGAGCATACTTAGCCACAGTTCATTAAAAATATTCATACACATGAAAACTATCCAGGCGCATGAACATTGTCCAGGCGCAAGGCATTGTTCAGGCGCATGAGCACTGTTCAAGCGCATGGCTTAGATAGAAACACCTAAACTTAGTCATTTTCTTAGATAGAAATGCCTACACTTACACCTCCTAAATACAAAATCTTTTTCCAAATATTTTTGAAAATTCTCCTCCTAAAATTGTGATTATCTAGACGGAAAATAACAATTTTAAACTAAAAATTTAAAAATATATATTTTGGAAAGAGTTGAAGAATAAGAGTTAACCAAATTTAATCATCTCCAACGATTGGACTAAAAAATCAAATTTGGAATAATCAAACTTCTTAGTAAATAAATCAACAATGTTGTTATCTGAAGGAACAGATTCCAAATGAATCAAATTCCTTTCAAAATAATCACGGATAAAATGCATTCGGATGTTGATGTATTTTGTCTTTGAATGTTGAATTGGATTCTTTATAATATTAAGAACTACAGTGTTATCACATAAAATCTTAGTGTCATAAATGTTAAGGCCATAATCAAGAAGTTGTTGGATCTAAACAATCTGTGAACAACAACTTAACGCAGTAACATATTCAGCTTCTACAGTTACAGTAAACACCATGTGCTGCTTTTTGTATTGTTATGAAATTAACCGATTACTCAGAAATCGACATCCACCGGTGGTTGACTTTTTGTCCAAGTTACATCCTGCATAATCACTATCAATATAAGCAAAAAAATTAAATTCGAAGTTTTTTGGGATACCAAAGACCAAGTGTTGGTTGACCCTTGAGATACTTAAAAATCCTCTTGAGAGCTTTCATGTGACACCCATCCCACATCAGTCATGGACAAGAGTGATTCCTGGTCATAAGCAATGTCTGGCCTCTAACATCAACAACGCGTTTTGGGTGTATTGGCTGTGGATGAGAGGAGAACTCCACAGTTAAGCATGCTCAGGTGGGAGCAATCCAGGAATGGGTGACCTCCCTGGAAAGTTTTCACCCGGGCAACCAAAAGCAAATCCGTGAGCTCCTCATGGGCAAAGCGGATAATATTGTTGATGCGAGGGGCCGGGGTGTGACAGATTGGTATCAGAGCCATTGTTATAGGGAATTAGATTATTAGAAATGGAATGACCTAGACTATAAATAAGTACCTTACACATGAGTCCTCTTATGTATTTTATATGCTTAGATAGGATTTTATGTGCCTTGTGTGTTTATACTTGATTATGTGATTATATGCCTTATGTGCTTATTCTTATACTTTGAATCTTATCAATGCACACAAGAACCTTAAATCATATTCTAAGGTATTATGTGCCTAAATCAAATAGTTTTCAAAATGTAATGACCTAGACTATAACTAAGTACCGTTACACATGAGTCCTCTCATGTATTTTATATGCTTAGATAGGATTTTATGTGCCTTGTGTGTTTATACTTGATTATGTGATTATATGCCTTATGTGTTTATTCTTAATTTTATCAATGCACACAAGAACCTTAAATCATATTCTAAGGTATTTTGTGCCTAAATCAAATGGTTTTTAAAATGAGCTTTGAATCGTTTTTTGTGGTTTTTAAGTCCCGTCAAAGTCTATGTCCTATAACTTAAAATATATAATGCTGGAAGAGCGTGATGCATGTATCTCGAGGTGTTCTGTCTAGGCAAGGTATTCATATAAATCCAAATCAACCGATGGATCCGTTTACCTTACCAAGGAACCCTTGGGGTCAGTGTCCGCTTATAGGTACGCATGCCTTCATTAAGGTTGCAGTTTACCTAATACTTTGATAAGTCAACGTATTGCTTTGGTTTGTAAACCAAACGTTACACTCGAAACATCTTGTTATTTTGAATCTTTTTATCATTGATCTTGTCTTCTTGGAACTTAAAAGTCATTACCTAATTCTCATAACGACCCTAAATAATCTTTTTAAATGTCTTCCCCTCAAAACCGCACTTAATCTAAAAACTCATTTTAATAATACTCTTATTATGAACTAAACCATTAATCTTAAGAAACATGATTCTCGTATTGAGTTTCAAAAATGTCTTAAACATATTTCTCGTGTTCGTCAAGCCGACTCTCGTATTGGTCAAAAACTTGGTGTTGTACTCATGACAAAACCTTCTTAATTGTCTTGAACCGTTTGAAATACAAAAGTTTATTAATTAAAATTCTAAATTAATGATCTTATACACTTTGTCAAGAAACACCTGAAATCTCGAATCATGAAATTGAACAAAGTTAAGCATAGCAAAACATCATAAATGAACTTATTTAACTTAAGTGCTTCCAAAAGTTCACTTGCGAACGTGAAATGAAATCCAAGTCTCCTTATATCCTCGAAATTAGTCTTCTCGTGATTAAATTTCGGGACGAAATTTCTTATAGTAGAGGAAACTGTAACATCCGCCATTTTCAAGTTATAAACCCGAACCCGAACTAAAATCGAACTTTCATACGATATGAATTTCTTTATTTAACTTATTTTATTTATATTAATGAATTATATAGATTAGACGTGTAGTTTAAATTGATTTATTCAATTTACCATTTAAACAACTTACAATAACTTGTTGATTTATAAATAATTCTTTTTCATAAAATTATAAAGTTTTCCAAGTTTTATAAAAGTTATAAAGATTAACAAATAAATAATTTGATTGATTATTCAAATTGGTTTTATAAAGTCTATAAAAATTTTATAAAAAAATAAGTTGTTATAATTAGAGTATTCATAAATTTAAATTTTAAATTATGATTATTATTTTATTTATTTAAATTATTTAATTTTATATTTATTTTAAATTCTAATCATAACTCCATTTTAAAAGACTTATAACTCACCATTAACACTATTCATAACTTCCTCCTAACCTCAACTATAAAAGCAAGGTTTAGGTCTCATTTTTTATTGGTTCATTCTCTAAAAATCTCTCTACAAAGTACTAACTGATTATGCGTGAAACCAGATCAAATAGTGTGGAATCCTATTTTATTGGCGATCCAATCGGCGAGAACGCAATCCTGATCAACCTAACGATTAAGAAACGTTAAGAACGAGTAGAAGAATATCAGCTGCGAATTATGAACTTGGAACAGACTTTCTAGACGCTTTGGATGGCTAGGTTATGAGTATGTGTCAAAAGTCTTCCAGTGTTAGGAATTCTCTGAATTAAGTGGTATTTATAGGTTAGGGTTTTCCAATCGTACGACTGAACCATTAGCATGGTTCAGTCATGCGATTGAATCATACGCACGACTAAAGGTTCAGTCATGCAACTGAGTCAATCTTATGTCTCAATCGTGCGACTGATCCATTCTTCTGGTTCAGTCGTTCGACTGGTCTATTAGCATGAAGTATTCATACATATGGTCCATTCGCATAAAGACTCATACGGCTAAGTTTGAGCACATTTCTCAATCATTATTGACTAAGAACTATGCCAAACAACCTTAAACCTATATAGTAAGTTCATTTGACTTTACCACACAATAATAAAATGAAACATTAAACATTATAAGCATCAACCACATATTATATTTTATTCAACTCATTCATTACATATGTGTAAGACATGACAGACATTTACATTAAGTTCATAAACTAGGTACATATGTATCAACAGATGGCTATGCTGAAGTTTTGGAATATTTTTTATATAACTCAAATGAAGTCTAATATATCATATATCGACATAATAAAATTGTTATAACCCGTTTCATGCTTTAACAATTTTAAAAGTGCACATAAGTGCCTTACACAATTCTGGCAGAATATAATCTGACTTCAACTGACTATAACTTGATTATAACAAACTAAATTTGAGTAAAATCTGACTCTAATATTAAGTTCATTGAATTACCTTTTCAACAATAGTTTATACGTCATCAAACTCAATTGGACGACTCAACAATAGCCTTCACAAGATAAGTGTGCATTTCAGCACCTTCTATTTTGTGCTGCTTGTTTGACCTATTTATAGATCTTTTAATAAAAATGTTTCTGAACAAAAGTTGTCCGGAAGACTTTGAACTAATCAAATGTAAAATTTTATTATATTATGAAACCGTTTGCTATTTTAAAAACCTATTCAAACACGTACCAAACATTCTGTCCAGAATCTAAAATTGGCACAATAATCGTTTATCAATCTAGCTTTCGCTTATTGGCATTCCTAAGCGTCCTAACTTCTTGTAATGAATTACTAACTCAATTTATTGTTTTCTTTTATCATTTAGGACATCACCTTTGATTCTTGAACATCCAAGCTTTCTTATGTACACTACTACCATCATTATACCATGTGAGTTCTCCATGCCCCTTTTTACTTTATTTCACACCTTTTGGGATGAAACATATTAACCTTATAAATTTACACTTGTAAATATCTTGATACTTATAAAGGCACATGCAATTCATTTTTACTTTTTGCCGTGGTTATTGGTATTATTGTGAGATTTATATGAGATAGATTATATGTTGACAATATTAACTATTGCCAGCCTGGCGACGTCTTAAATCTTTGGGCCTGACAAGCCTATTTGGTGCTAAAGCCGATGTATTGCCGGCTCCTGATGACGTATGACTTATTCATCATGGGAACCAAGTACACTTAGCCAATCATATAAACTTGTAATCAAGTTGAGGTTTGGTTGTAGCTATATATGTTCTATAAACTTGCATAATTCATAACCAATGACGTGAATTACTACTTGTAAATCTTTTTATATATATGTACGTTTAACCCATAGGAACTCACCAACTTTCAAAGTTGACCCTTTATTTTTAACATGTTTCAGGTTTGATACTTGAGGATCTCGTGCTCATATAGGACTTGGACTTAGTTTAAATGAAAATCATATGTTGTTGTTCATATCTTGTTTGTATTGATTTAATTGTCTTGTAATTTTCAATGAAAATGATATTTAATAGTATTATAACTTATTTGGTTCCATGTGCTATGAATAATCGTTCACATTCGTCCACCTCGATCATTTCGCCTTCGGTCGGGGTGTGACAGAATGGTATTAGAGCCACTCTTATGTCGTTCGGGATGTGGGACGTACCTCACCAAGGATGGTGACTTCTCAGGCTCATCGAGGATAATGAGTCCAAACAGGGGGTTGTTGTGACATCCTACACATATCCCACATCGGCCGTGGACAGGAGAGATTCCGAGTTCATGAGGAATGTCTGGCCTCTAACATCAACAACGTGTTTTGGGCGTATTGGTTGTGGATGAGAGGAGAACTCCACAGTTAAGCGTGCTCAGGTGGGAGCAATCCAGGGATGGGTGACCTCACTGGGAAGTATTCATCCGAGCAACCAAAAGCAAATCCGTGAGCTCCTCGTGGGCAAAGTGGACAATATTGTTGATATGAGGGGTTGGGTGTGACATTTCATGTATGATTCCTTTGGATTACTTTGATAACATGCACACTGGGAAACAGGGAACATGATGTCCGGCCTGCTAGCAGTAACATACATCAGAGATCCGATCAATGATCAATACATGTGTTGATCAATATCTTCTCGCATAAGATCTAGAGTCAAAGTAGGACGAGAAGACATAGGAGTTGAAGCTATCTTCTTATCTTAAATTTATATTTTTGAGAATACCATGAATATACTTTTCTTGATGTAATGAAATTCCTTTATCATTCTGTTGAACTTGGATTCATAAGAAAAATGACATTTCACAAAAAGAACTTATCATTTCTTCTTCATCATTGCTTCAAATTTCCTACACAAATCATCATTTGTAGATCCAAAAATGATATCATCAACATAAATTTAAACAAGAATAAGATCATCACCAGTTTTTCTTAAGAACAAAGTTTGATCAATAGCACATCTCTAATAACCATTCGCAAGCAAATGTTAGATAGAGTAGCATACCACGCACGAGGTGCTTGATGTAAGCCATAAAGTGCTTTGTCTAACTTGTACATATATTCAGGGTGATCTGGATCTTCAAAAACTAGTGGTTGACAAACATAGGTTTCTTTTTTCATTTCTTCATACAAGAAAGCAGTTTTGACATCCATTTGATAAACCATAAATTTCTTGTATGAAGCATAAGCCAGAAAAATGCTTATAGCTTCTAGTCTTGCAACGAGAGCATATACTTCTTCATAATCAAGTCCTTCAATTTGATAGAATCCTTAAACAAGTCTAACCTTGTTGCAAACAATCACATCCTTTTCATCCGTCTTGTTCTTGAATATCCATTTTCTTCCAATCAACAACTTTTCTTTTGGTAGCTCACACAGATGCCAAACATTTAGCTTTATAAATTGCACCAGCTCATCTTGCATGGCCTCTACCTAACTTTTCTCTTTTAATGTCATCTCAACATTCTTTGACACAATTTGAGAAATGAAACATGAATAAAAACATGTATTAATGATTCCAGATTTGCTTCAAGTTTGAACTCCTTGAGATAATGGACTAATGATTGCTTCAGTTGGATGATTTTTGTGAATTCTCAACTGAGGAATATGTAACACCCAGATATTTAAAAAGACAATAAAGGAATAATAAAAGTAGGAAATGCAAATTTAACCCAAGTTGAAGGGTTAAAAGTGTCAAAATGACAAAAGGTACAAAAAGTTGGTGTAAAAGGCGGGCATGGCCGCCCACCCTCCCATCACAACCTTTTCATACTGTTTTTAGAGAGAGAAAGAGGAGAACATTCGGGTCTTTGAAGAAGAACAAGAAAAAGGCCGGATTTCAAGGTAAGAATTCGAGGGTTTATGTGTTTTTGTTGAGTTCTTGTTTCGGTTATGTGCTTATGTATGTTGTATGTTCGGTTGTGTGTGTGTTTTTAGTGGGTTTAGGTGTTCGAACTCCCTTACAGTCGGGTTTGAAGAAGTCTTGCCCGAGAGTTGTCAAAGGTGAGTTCTAGATCCCCCATGTTACATGTTT
>BJCM01266257.1:0-18229 GCA_018326385.1 Flaveria bidentis | reverse complement strand
AATGTCCAAGCTCAAAGGATGAGCAAGACAAAATGAAGGGAATCCCGTATGCATCTACTATAGGATCCATCATGTATGCAATGATATGCACTAGACTGGACGTGTCATGTGCTTTGAGCATGACAAGCCGATACCAACAAAATCTTAGAAGTAGTCATTGGATGGCTGTTAAAAACATACTTAAGTACCTAAGGAGGACTAAAGATATGTTCCTAATCTATGGATCTGGTGAGGAGGAACTCGTTGTAAAGGGTTACACGGATACGAGTTCCCAAACTAATCGGGATGATTCACGATCACAATCAGGGTACATTTTCATCTTGAATGGAGGAGTAATCTCTTGGAAGAGCTCTAAGCAAGATATGGTGGCATTATCAACTACAGAGTCAGAATACATCGCCGCTTCATTAGCAGCTCAGGAAGCTGCATGGTTAAATAAGTTCATTGCCGATCTAGGGGTGGTCCCTTCCATTTAGGACCCCCTAGAAATCCTTTGTGATAACGAGGGTGCGATTGCTCAAATCAAGGAACCCCGTGCACATCAAAATACTAGGCACATTAAACAAAGATTCAAATACATAAGGGATGAAGTTGAAAAGGGAAAGATATGTATTCGCAAAATTCACACGTATCAAACCATTGCGGATCCACTCACGAAGCTTTTTGAAAAGGCAAAGCATGAAAGTCATACTTGTGCCATGGGACTTTAATATTCTAGTGACTAGATATGATCTTTAACTTCTGTATTGAGATATTGTAACTCTTTATTACTTGAATGGATTATTTGGTTATAATGATTCAACTAATATTCCTATTTTGCATTTTTAAAATCTATGAGTAAATTATTTACTCAGAACGTCCGTAGTTGTTCATACTCATGGGAACAAGTATGAAGGTAAAACTATTATGAACTTGGATTGGTAGATATTCATATGGATTAATATAGAGCAAAAGGTTGATGCCAAAGTTCATAGATATTTGTGGGATGCAAATATTGGACTGACCTACATCTCAAATATTACTACATGGAATTTTCCTGATTGATCATAAGTGATTTTGAGTAAAGGCGAACATCATTTGGTATCCTTTGACCTAAGATACATATTTGGTCTTGATATTTACCAAATATTATACTTTGACTTAGTTCTTCGCTGTTCTGAAACATGGCAGTACATAAGTCTGAGTTCAGGTATAATACAAGGTAATTGTGAGAGACATATGTAGTCAAGATGGGATTTGTCCCTCTTATTTGTTGAGAGTAAGATGTCTAAGGCCTGATAAAGTTAAATCAATGGAGAAGGATCACTCTGTCTCTGGGATTTAACATGACATCTGTGACAAAAGGATAGATGATTGATTCACCTAAAATATTTCGAGTATGGTACTTGAAGAAGATGATGTTATTGAATGACATTTAGTCATACGTATTAAGGGTAGTGAACCGTTATTAGGCGGTATTTACTTCTTGCATCAATCTTCTATGAATCTTGTGCAAGTGGGAGATTGTTGGACCTTGTATGCCCAAGACACATACAAGATTGATGTGGTTAGTACGTTATGATCCAAGTCAGGTCATACCCAATAACAAGCTAAACTAGCACCAATAAATATTTATTTGTTGATGAGATTATACAAATAAATATTGACACAAATTTAGAAAATAGGTTTTCTAAAACTTTGCTTTTGTAAAAGAACAACATTATATGGATAATTTGTTCATGAGATATTATTTGTTTCATTATTTAAGTGAGTTAAATAATAACAAATAAAATATGTTAATGTTATAAAATTAAAATAGGTTTTTAATTTTATAAACATGGTGGTCAAGAGTGTTCCTTTTTTATAAAAATTGAAATGGGGGGAACCCATTTCAAAAGAGGATTCGGACGCCCATAGTGGTTGGGTTGGCAATCAATATAGTCTTGGTCTTTGCAAGACTTTAGTTCTTCTTGCACTCTTCCATAATTTCACACTTTCTCTCTCACACACCCTCAAGCAAGAACTCTCTCAAACAAGGCTGAATTTTAAAATTAGAAGCTCCAACTAGGCTGAAATTTTCGGATTAGAAGCTCCAAGTAGGCTGAAATTTTCGAATTTTGAAGGTGCTTTGGAAGAGAGTTTTGGTGTTTAGCTCCCTAACTAGTTAAGTGTTTGGAAGAGATTGGGGGTATCACAACTTGAGGCTTTCTCTCTTGGGGGCTGGACATTCAAGAACATTATCAACTTTATCTCATCCATCTATACATCTTGTGCTTGAAAGATTGTTTCATTGCACACCCTATGGTTGTTATTTTGGTTTGATAGCACACTATTTCACATATATATTTATGATCCATGTTCTTGGGTTTTGTTTATGGTTTGAAATGGAAAAATTTTCAAATTGGTAACCATATGTTTAAACCTTATATCTGCTACATTTTAATAGATTAAATGGTTAAACTAACTTTGATTTACATGTTACAAAACCCAACAATTTTTTTTATTATTATTATGATTATGATTATGATTATGATTATTTTTATTGTTATTACGTTCATTTTAATTGTTTAATTATTAGAGAAATAAGTTAAAACAAGGAAACAAGTATAAGTAAACCACATAGTTTAATAAATGTAAAACCGTGGTTCTTACAAGAATTTAACGATGTTAACTTTTAGTTAACCAAAAATACAAGATGTTACAGTCTTCCCAACTTAAAAAAATTTCGTCCCGAAAATAAGAATGAAACTATACGAACAAATGCGGGTACTTCTTCTTCATATGTTCATCATGCTCCCAAGTAAACTCAGATCCTCACTTATTCTACCAACGAAGCTTGACGATTGGGGTAGTTGTGGTTCTAGTCTTCTTCATATTGCAATCCATGATCTCAACTAGTTTCTCAACAAAGTGTAATAACTTGTCGATCTGGATTTCATCCAATGGAACATCTAAACTTTCGTCAGCCAAGCACTTTCTCAAATTTGAGACGTGAAACACAGGATGAACTCCACTGAGGTCGGAAGGTAGTTCCATTTTGTAGGCCACTTTTCCAACCCTTTTCAGGATCTTGAAAGGTCCTACAAATCTTGGAGCTAGTTTACCCTTCTTCCCAAAGCGAACAACACCCTTCCATGGTGAGACCTTAAGAAGAACCATGTCCCCAACTTGGAACTCCAGTGGCTTGCATCGCTTATCGGCATAGCTCTTTTGTCGACTTCTTGCCTCTTCAAGGTTCTTGCGAATTATAGAGACTTTATCGGTAGTTTCTTGTATAAGTTTAGGACTAGTGATGAAGTTTTCACCAATGTCGGTCCAGCAGATTAGTGAACGACATTTACGACCATAAAGTGCTTCGAATGGTGCCATCTTGATACTCGAGTGGTAACTATTGTTATACGAAAATTCCAGATCCGTAAATGCGTATCCCAATCACAACCAATGTCAAGAACACAAAGATGTAGCAAATACTCCAAGGTTTGGAAGGTTCGCTCGGTTTGACCGTCCGTTTGAGGATGGTTAGCCGTGCTTTGATCCAATTGAGTACCCAAGAGTTCTTGCATAGACGACTAAAAGTGCAAAGTGAAACGACCGTCTTCGTCGGATATGATGTGCAAAGGTACCCCATGACGACTTGCAATTTCATCAATGTATATACGAGCCAACCATGATGTCTTGTAAGTGTCACGTATGGGTATGAAATAAGTTGACTTGGTCAATCGTTCAACGATCACCCATATGCTATCATGTCCATGGGAGGTTTGAGGTAGCTTAGTTATGAAGACCACTGATATATGTTCCTATTTCCACATAGGCATCTCGGGTTGTTCAAGTAATCCACTTGGACGTTGATGTTCGGCCTTAACTGTCGTACACATGAGGCACTTAACTACATAAGTCTCTATGTCTTTCTTCATTTCAGGCCACCAACATTGACCACGCAGATCCATGTACATCTTATCGGATCCAGGATGAATAGAATAGCAAGTTTGATGAGCTTCGTTCATGATAAAGGTACGAAGATTATCACGATTTGGAACCCAAATTCGATTCGCGAAACATCTCAACCCATTGGGTTTCGTTTCCAATGGAGCTAGAAGGTTATTCTCGAATTCATCCTTCATTCTTCCTAAGTCCTTCTTGGTGAACTGGTTGTTGAGCCTCTAGGATACTAGACTCGATGTCACTTTCTATGCTCATGTTTTGTAGCAGTACGGTAGTCTTATTGACATCTAGACAAATCTTGGTATCAAACTCTCCCAAAGTGTCAAACAATTGACGTTGATCACAAATCTCTTGAAACGAGATCATCTTGTTATGAACTTTTCGACTGAGTGCATCGGCCACAACATTGGCTTTACCATGATGGTAACGAATGTCACAATCGTAATCATTAATCAACTCAACCTAACAACGCATTCTCATATTGAGATCTTTTTGATTAAAAACGTGTTGAAGGCTTTTGTGATTGGTGTAGATTACGCATTGTGTACCATAAAGGTAATGTCTCTAAATCTTCAAAGCAAAGACCACAACACCAAGTTCGAGATCATGTGTGGTGTAATTCACCTCATGGAATTTCAATTGTCTCAATGCATAGGCTATGACCTTTCGTTGTTGCATGAGAACACAACCAAGGCATTGTTTAGATGCATCACAATACACAGTGAAATCGTCGTTTCCATCAGGTAGGGTCAAGATAGGAGCATTACACAGCTTGTGTTTAAATGCTTCAAAGGCTTCCTCTTGCTCGGACCCCCACTCGAATGGTTTATTCTTTTGTGTCAAAGAAGTAAGCGGCTTCACGATCCTCGAAAAGTTGGCAATAAATCGCCGGTAATAACCAGCAAGATCAAGAAAAGAACGAACTTCCGTTGGAGTTTTAGGAAGACACCAATTCTTCACATCTTCCACCTTTGCAGGGTCAACGTGAATTCCTTGGCTATTCACCACATGTCCTAGAAATTGAATTTCCTTAAGCCAAAATTCACACTTTGAGAACTTCGTGTACAATTGTTCTTTCTTCAACAACTCAAGAACTAGTCGTATATGAAGTTCATGATCGATGTTGGAATTGGAATAGATAGGTATGTCATTAATGAAGATGATCACAAACTTCTCTACATAAGGCTTGCATCCTCAATTCATGGGATCTATGAAGACATCAAGAACATTTATTAAACCAAAAGGCATAACCATGAGCTCATAATGCCCATAACGAATACAAAACACGGTCTTTGGGATATCATCTTCGTGGACTCATAATTGATGATAACTACAACATGAATCAATCTTCAAGAATATGGAAGCTCCTTGAAGTTGGTCAAAAGAACATCCATACGAGGAAGAGGGTAGCGGTTCTTGATGGTAAGCTTGTTAAGTTCACAATAGTCGATGAACATACGAAACGATCCATCTATCTTCTTCACGAATAGAACAGGTGCACCCCAAGGTTAAAGGCTAGGATGAATAAAATCCTTATCGGATAGTTCTTGAAGCTGACTGGCTAGCTCTTGCATTTCCGATGGTGCAGGTGGATATGGTGACTTAGCCATGGGAATATGGATAAAAGGACAATAATTTAAACAAGGATAAATCAAGACTTGTAAGGCACATGGAGTGATTCCCTTTGGTAACACATTACCATTTGGAATCGTTGACACGTCAAGGTAAATTGACCCATTTGCCTTAGAAACTTGTGTATGTTGACCATAGTTTATCTCTCATCCCATAAATACCCAGGTAAGCATAAGTAGTCCCATAGGATTTATGGGAAATGCTTACCTTAGCACAAAGGCTTTTTGCTAGGAAATCCAGAATACAGGTGTCTATGTGTCTCATAATATTCCTTAGGTTCATGGAATCAAAACCTTGATGAGATTTTCATAGATTAGACATAAAGTCTAAAGATAAACCCACAATATAAGTGTACGATCCCATGTGTCTTCAAGAATAAGTTTAGGAAGTTTCTTTCATCAGGGAGAATCAAAGAATCAAGGATAAGTCTAGGGGAAACAAGCAACAAAGTTTAAGCATTTACAAGGCAATCCTATTCTAAGGCATCAAGTTGCACATAAGAAGGCATAGCATCATATAGCATGTAAAGAATATATATATACAAGGACATAAATATTGTTCTATAAGGTTCATGCATAAACTATAGTCTAGGTCACCATTTCTAATAACATAAATCCCTATAGTTATGGGCTCTGATACCAATCCGTCACACCCCAACCTTAACAGCAGAAACGATGTGAGGGTTAAAATTGTTCTTGCCACACAACGACTATTAAATGTGGCATTATTATTAAATATCATGATTCATATCATACATGAAGAAATAACATAAGTCTTCCAAAGGTAACAATATATAGTAAAGAAAATACCACAGGAATAATAAATGTCTTCAGATTATTAAACTCGGTCCAACCCTAGATTGCAACAATCTTTCAAAACAAGCTAAGCGTTATCATTTCCTAAAACATGTTAAAAATAAAAGGGTCAACATAACGTTGTTGAGTTTTCCATAGTTTTCATGCATACATATATAAAAGATGGCAATTAATGTCATAGGTTAGTGAGCAAAGTAACTAGGGATGTATGACAAATGTAACAATAAAACCTTGACGAATTAGAAGATTACAAGATTAAACGATTGATAAGTGTACTTGGATTAACCAAGCAGGCTTGTCAAGCCCATAGATCTATGACGTTGCCAGGCTAGCAATAGTTAATGATTGTACATATAATAGTCATCACATGGTAATTACTAAAGTTTAACTAACCACAACAAACAAGGTGAATTGCTCAAGTGTTTACAAGATTCAAATGAGTTTACGAGTGCAATAATCATATGGTAACATCTTTCACCCCAAAGTGTAAAAATAAAGTAAAAAGGGGCATGGAAAAACTCACTTAATATATATGTGTAAAAGATTATAATAAGAATAAATGATGTTCCAACAAATTCCCTTACAAAGTACCTAAACGTACATATTACAACTTTAAGTTTAATAATAATATTAACATTTAGACATGACTATCGTTTCAAAGGAAAATTTGAGGTTTTGATAAAATAAAAGTTAATAATGAAAGAATTATACCAATTAATTAGTTTATCATAAAGAAATAAATTTCATATCATTTATAATAATTGACAAAACGTAAATATAAAGTGTAAATACATTTGTATATTTATTTATAAAAATTGTGATTTTAAACAATAACGATTGAACCAATAAAAATAATAATTTTTAGTGACTTAAATAATTATTTAAAGTCTATTTTTATCAAATTAAACTACATATGACCTTTGTTTTATAAAAATATTAGATTATTTTAAGAAAATAAATTTTCAGAAATTGATTAAGTGACTTTAAAAATAATTTAAGTTTACAAAATTGATTTTAATAATTTTCAGAATTTTTATATAATTTTTGAAAAGGTTAAAAAGCCCTAAGAAAATAAGTGATGTTGCCCAGGTTCGAACCCGGGACCTCTAGTTGAACAAACGTGTGGTTTACCAGCAAGCAAAGGGTCGTGGCCATGATTAAAGAAAGAACTAAAACTTTATAAACACAGTTTCAAAGAATCCCCAATTCTCAAGATCCCTAATTTCAATTTGATTCAAATTGTAAGGCCCCGTTCCCGGGATGTTTACAGCTGACCAATTATTGCTCATAAAACTTATAATTACATTAACTTGAAATAAACGTTGCAGCGGATACATTAAAAAACAATATTATCATTAATAATGCTTTTGCAAGATAATACAACATTAGTTACATAATATCATTTGTTCGCATTACAATCCAAAAACATTAAACAATAGAATGCCATCCAAAAGAGCCAAGTAGCCGCCCCATGCCATCCTCAGCAACTTTACCTACCAACTGGAAAAATACATAAAAAGTCAGCGTTGCTGAGTGAGTTCTAGTTTGAAGTAAAACATACTTTACTTTCATTAAAACCGTTCTTTACTTTTGCATGTGATCAAACATCATACGTACACATAGATAATATCATTATTATCTTCGTCATTCATTCATTAACTTTCATTCAATCATGCTTTCTTACTTGCATTCATACGTTCATCATTACATCTTTTCATTCCATCAAAAACCATGAACTTTACCTCACCATCATGCATAAAGCGGGTACTGGGCAGGGGTCTATCATAGACCCCCCTTCATGGCGCACAACAACCTGGCCATAGTACCTAGGGTAAATTCAGTTGTACCATTGTCATGTGCTATACCCACCATCACGCATAAAGCGGATACTAGGCCGAGGTCTATCATAGACCCCATGTCATGGCGCACAGCAGCCTGGATACAGTATCTAGGGCAAGCGACAAAGGTTCTATACAAATGGTCAATCACAAAGAAAGACCCCGGTGTGCATCCTTATAGGGTAGCTAACCCACACACCGTTGAACTAACACCCTTCATTAGGCGTGTTTCCACCTACAAGGCTTGCAAGACTTACTTTACTTTTCTTTGTTCATTAATGCATGCATTCTTTCATTATGTTCCTCTTTTCATTATCATCCACTTTACGTTACATAATACTTTCATTTCATTCATTAACATTCAACGTAAAGCCATGGGAAAATAATACTACAATGTAAGGAACATCAACATACACAATCAACATCATCATACATGGCATCATACATACATAACATACATCATACATACCATTATGCATAAGCATCAATCATACATTATAACATCATCATACAATGCCTATCACATCATCTATGACCTCAAAAGTCAGCTTACAAGAACCCCCGGGAACCTCCAAAGTCAAAGCCTAGATTTCACTTTTTCCCCAAAAAGTCAGAAAATATTCTAACCCAAAAAGTCAGAAAATATTCTAAGTGTTCATCCGCATTTCCTTTTTGTTTATCCGCATTTCATTTTGTTCATCCACATTTCTTTTTGTTCATCCACATTTCTTTTTGTTCATCCGCATTTCTTTTTGTTCATCCATATTTGTTCATCCGCATTAACTTTTGTTCATCAACATTTCTTTTTGTTCATCCGCATTTCTTTTTGTTCATCCGCATTAACTTTCGTTCATCCGCATTAACTTTTGTTCATCCACATTTCTTTTTGTTCATCCGCATTTCTTTTTGTTCATCCGCATTTCTTTTTGTTCATCCTTATTTGTTCAACCGCATTAACTTTTGTTAATCCGCATTTCCTCTTTACTCATCCGCATTTCCTTACTCATCCGCATTGACTTTCTCATCCGCATTGACTTTCTCATCTGCATTGACTTTTTCATCTGCATTGACTTACTCATCCGCATTGACTTTCTCATCCGCATTGACTTTCTCATCCACATTGACTTACTCATCCGCGTTGACTTTCTCATCAGCATTTGTCAATGCTCATCCGCATTTGTCAATGCTCATCCGCATTTGTCACACTTAAGTAGTTATTATAAAACTTAGGCGTATGAACTATTGTTTGAGCGCATGAGTAGCCTAGGGCGTACTTAACATCATAATTTGCTCCCCAAACACCATCTATCATGTTCTAAGCTTAAATCATACATTCTAAGCCTTGGAAACACAACCATATCATCATCGAGCATGAACATAGTCCAAAATCACACCATACCCGCAACATACACACATTAATACATACGGGTATGAAACCCTTGTTTTATAAAAATTTCATACATACATTTCCAGCCCCAAAATCAATTAATACATGTAAACGAGGTGTTCTAGAACTCAGCTTAGCAGCCTCTTCGGGTAAGACTTCCTTCATAGCCCGATTGCTATAATTTCTCACCTAGAAACCCACTAAAAACACACAACCAAACACACACAACATACATAAGCATACAACCGAGAATATAACCAGTTAAGAACATCTTAAACACACGAATTCTTACCCTGAATTCGAGTTTTCAGCTCTTGTTCTTCAAAAACCCGAGGTTTCAAGTCCTTTCCTTTCTCTCTCCACAAAGATCCGAATTTTATGGGTGTAGAGAGAGTGATAGGTGGCCATCACCTTTTACACCCACTTTCTTTTGTCCTTTTCACACTTTTTACCCCTTAACTTGGGTAACATATCTTTTCTTTCTTTTCCTTCACTTTATTCTTCTTTCTTTGTCTTTTATAAATAACAGGGTGTTACAAGTTCACCCCCTTATATAGGTTTCGTCCCCGAAACCTGTTATTCCTCGAACAAACGTGGGTAATGATGTCTCCTCTCTTCTTTTGTCTCCCACGTAGACTCTGATCACTTTCTGTGCTTCCACTGTACCCGTACAAGTGGAACCACTTTATTCCTTAACCTTCTCTCTTTACGATCAATGATCGCCACTAATTGCTCCAAATAATTGAGCCGTTCGTCTACCTTGATATCTTCCAGTGGTATAACCATGTCTTCGTTTGTCAAACATTTCCTCAGATAAGATACATGGAATATCGGATGAATTCCACTTAACTCATCTGGTAACTCCAATCTATAAGCCATCTCTCCTACTCAAGCAATGATTCAGATAGGCCCTATGTATCTCGGGCTCAACTCGCCACGCTTTCTAAACCAAATGATACCCTTCCAAGGTGAGACTTTCAACATAACCCTATCACCCACCTGGAACTCAATCGGTCTACGTTGTTTACCAGCATACGACTTCTGTCTATCTTTGGTTGCCTTGTTGAAGGCTTTGATCTTTTCAAGCTTCTCAGTCGTAGCCTTGATCACCTCGACGCTTCCTAACTCTTTCTGACCAATATCACCCCAACACACGGGTGTTCAGCATCTCCTACCATATAGCATCTCGTAAGGAGGCATACCAATGCTGGCATGATAAATGTTGTTATATGAGAACTCAACTAACGGTAAGTGGTCATCCCAACTTCATCCAAAATCGATGACACATGCTCGAAGCATATCCTCCAGCGTCTGAATGGTCCTGTGTGACTGACCATCCATTTGAGGATGATAAGCCATACTAATATGTAACCTCGTCCCCATCGCATCGTGGATTTTCTTCCAAAATTTAGATGTAAACTGGGTGTCACGATCAAACACAATAGACACCGACATACTATGACGAGTTACAATCTCCTTAATGAAAAGTTCAGCAAACCTCTCAAATGAATATCTCTCACGAATCGGTTAAAAGTGAGCACTCTTCGTCAAACGATCAACTATCACCCATATGGCATCATATCCTCACGTGGTACGCGGTAGCTTCGTAATAAAGTCCATGGTGATGTGCTCCCACTTCCACTCCGGTATATCTAAAGGTTGGATCTTTCCATATGGCTTCTAATGCTCCACCTTCACTTGCAAGCAAGTAAGGCACTTACTCAGATACTCCACCACATCACGCTATATACCCAGCCAACAATAGTCTTTCTGCAGGTCTTGGTACATCTTTGTAGCACCGAGATGAATAGAGTATTGTGTCTTATGAGTTTCGTCCATGATCTTCACGCGTAGATCTCCAAAATAAGGAATCCACATTCGTCCAAATCGGGTTCTAACACAAAGTGTGTTTTCACCTAATTCCGCAACCAGAACTCTCATGTTTTCGGAGTTAAGATGATCTTCTTTCAATGCCTCATCTTGAAACTCTTTGACTTGCTTCATCACATCAAAGGTCATGATCAACTGGTAAGCTTTCACCTGAATCGGTTTGGGTCTCTCTTTCTGGCTAAGGGCATCTGCCACCACGTTGGCTTTGCCCAGATGGTAATGGATCTTGCAATCATAGTCCTTTATGAGCTCCAACCATTGTCTCTGCCTCATGTTTAGGTCCTTCTGCTCGAAGAAATACTTCAAGCACTTGTGGTCGGTGAATATGCTGCACTTTGTACCGTATAGGTAGTCCCTCCAAATCTTTAACGCGAAGACCACAACTCCTAGCTCCAAATCATGAGTAGGGTAATTAACCTCATAAACCTGTAAGTATCAAGATGCATAGGCTATAACTTTTCCCCTCTTCATTAACACACACCCGAACCCCGAGTAGGAAGCAACAGAATAAACCACCAGATCTTCACTTCCTTCGGGTAATGACATAACAGGAACTTGAGTCAACCTCGCCATTAACTCCTCGAACGCCTTCTCTTGAGCTTGATCCCATACAAACTTTACATCTTTCCGGGTCAAATTGGTTAGTGGAGAAGCAATCTTAGAGAAGTCTTGAATGAATCTTCTGTAATAGCCCGCCAAACCCAAGAAACTACGAATCTTGGATGGTGTCTTTGGAGACTTCCATTGCATCACGGCCTCCACCTTTGCTGGATCCACTATAATCCCCTCAGGATTCACTACATGACCCAAAAACTGAACTTTGCCCAACTAGAACGCACACTCGGAGAATTCAGCATACAGTGTCTCCCTTCTCAACGTCTCCAACACCTCCCGAATGTGACCGGCATGCTTCTCCTCACTCTTGGAATAAATAAAGATATCATCTATAAACATAATCACTAATTTATCCAACATCGACCAACACACTCGATTCATCATATCCATAAAAGCAGTTGGCGCGTTGGTCAGCCGGATGAAATAACGAGAAACTCGTAGTGACCATAACGTGTGTAGAAAGCTGTTTTAGGGATATCATGTTCTTTCACCTTTAACTGATGGTAGCTCGATCGAAGATCTATCTTTGAGAACCAACTGGCACCTTGAAGCTAATCAAACAAATCATCAATTCTCGGTAAGGGATATCAGTTCTGTTAGGACTGTGTACATACGGAGTACTAACTGATAATGTGTGTATACCAAATCAAATAGTGTGGAATCCTGTTTGATTGGCGATCCAATTAGTGAGAACGCAGTTTCAATCAATCTAGAGATTAATGAAACCTTATGAATGATTAGAACACGATCAACTGCGGACTATGAAGTTGGAACAGGTTCTCTAGAAGCTCTGGATGGCTAGGGTACGTATGCGAGTCGAAATTCTTGAAGTGTTCTGTTTTTCCACGAATTAGGTGGTATTTATAGGTTAGGGTTTGTCAATTGTACGACTGAACCATTAGCATGGTTCAGTCGTGCGACTGAATCATACGATTGGTCCATACGCACGACTGAGAGTTTAGTCGTGCGACTGAGCCAATCTTATGTCTCAATCGTGAGACTGATCCACTCTCCTGGTTCAGTTGTACGACTAGTCCATTAGCATGACGTGTTCATGCGTATGGTCCATTAGGATGGTCCATTCGCATGAAGACTTCATATGATTAAGTTTAAACATATTTCTCAACCATTCTTGACTAAGAACTATGTAAACAACCACAAACCTATATAGTTATTTCAATATGCATTATTAAACAATAAAAAATGAAATATTAATCATCAATAGCATCAATCACATATTGCATTTCATTCAACTCATTCATTACATATATGTAAGACATGAAAGACATTTTACATTAGGCTCCTAAACTACGTACATATGTATCAACAGGTTCTTTATCGTCAATTTATTGAGCTCACGTGTAGTCAATGCACATCCTCATACTACCGTCTTTCTTCTTCACGAATAAGACCGAAACACCCCAAGGAGAGACACTCGGTCTAATAAACCCCTTATCACGTAGCTCTTGCAATTACTCCATCAACTCTTTCATCTCAGTTGGAGCCTACCAATACGGTGCCTTGGCAATAGGTTGGGCACCTGGTATCAAATCAATCTGAAACTTGATCTCTCAAGTAACTGGAAGTCCTGGTAAGTCTTCGGGAAACACATCTAGAAAGTCACACACAACTGGGACATCAGATAGCTGTGGTATTGGTGTATCAACGTTCTTTACATAAGCCAAGTAGGAACTACATACACACCTCATGCACTTTCCTGCCACCGGCATCGAAATCACTTTCGGAATCGTCGTGACTCGATCACCATAAACCGTCACCAAACTCCCGTCAGGCGTTGTCAAACGAATCATCTTCTTGCGACACACAATGTTCGCCTTGTAGTCCGCTAACCAATCCATTCCCATGACTACATCAAACCCGCCTAAGGTCATCACGAATGGTCTAACATGAAACTTATGACCATCTAATTCCACATCACATCCTTCTATCATCTCAGAAATCCGGGTAGACTTACCTATGACAGTTTCTATATTAAAGGGTGCATCTATATTCTTACTACTAACAGACAATTTAGCACAGAAAGCAGCAAAAATGAAGCTTTTACTAGCACTAGAATCGAATAACACAGAGGCTAAAGTTTGGTTTACTAGAAACGTACCTGTCACAACATCAGGGTCCATCCTAGCCTCCTCATCCGTCATTGTAAATGCTCTGGTGCTCACCCTCAGTCCTTCCCCTCTAGTCTTCTTCACCCCAGAACCCTCAGCCCTCGGCTTCTTACAGTCTCTACTCATGTGACCCTCTCCACCAACGTTAAAACATTGGACCGTACGACAGTCCTTTGTTATATGCCCCATCTTCCCATATTTGAAGAATAAGTTCAATCCTAGCCTACATTCTCCAATATGCTCCTTTCCACATCTACCACACTTCTTCGACACCGCACCAGATGTGACCACATGGCGGTCATCTACCCGTGCCTTCTTGTTACTCGTTGGGGCACCACCCCGACCAAACCTTTTTCCATTCCAATTCCGGTAACCACCACCTTCTTTGTTGCCTTCAGTCACCACCACAGTTCTTTCATCATACAATCTCCCTGCCAAATCAACCGTTGACCTAAACATGCTTGGTCGAGTAGCGATCATGTGCCTACGGATATCCGTCGGCAAGCCCTGAATGTACCTCTTAATCTTTCGTGACAGAGGCATCACCTGATCCGGCACCAGCCATGCCATTTCGCTGAATTTAGTGGTGTATTGTTGATGTGTCATGGTTCCCGCCTCCAGCTGCAGGAATTCCCTTTCCACCTTATCCATTTCCCTGTGAGGACCGAACTCCTCAATCACCAACTTTGTCAGCTCAGACCACCTCATTCTCCTAATTGCCCGACTACCCTCGGCTTGGACTATATTTTCCCACACACACAGAGCCGAGTCCACAAATGAGTGAGCAGCAGTAGTAATTCCATTACCATCAAAAGTAGGGGGCTTACACCTTTGAAATGCCCTGTAGTTACAGCCTCGTGCCGCCTCCGGCGCCGGCTCTTCTTCTTCCTCCTCTTCATCATCGGAGAGAACCGTTTCAGTCTCGGCCTGTCTCCTTTCGCCTGTAGGTCTACTCCTTTCCTTCCTCTCCGCCTCCCGTACAACGTTTTTCACTTCAGTCACCACAGACAGTAAGATCGTCTGCATGACCTGATGCACCTCCTCAACTACAGCCTCCTTCACCAAGGCCCTTAAGTTAGCACTCTCATCACCGCCCTCCGGCACATAGGCTATAACTTTTCCCATCTGCATTAACATACACCCTAACCCCGAGTAGGAAGCATTAGAATAAACCACCAGATCTTCACTTCCATCGGGTAATGACTGAATAGGAGCTTGAGTGAACCTCACCTTTAACTCCTCGAACGCCTTCTCTTGAGCTTGACCCCATACAAACTTTACATCATTCCGTGTCAACTTGGTTAGTGGAGAAGCGATCCTAAAGAAGTCTTGAATGAATCTTCTGTAATAGACTGCCAAACCCAAGAAACTATGAATCTTGGATGGTGTGTTTGGAGACTTTCATTGCATCACCGCCTCCATCTTTGCGGGATCCACCATAATCCCCTTGAGATTCACTACATGACCCAAAAACTAAACTTCATCATACATGGCATCTTACATACATAACATACATCATACATACCATCATGCATAACCATCACTCATACTTTATAACATCATAATACAATGCCCATCACATCATCTATGACCTCAAAAGTCAGCTTACATGAATCCCCGGGAACCTCCCAAGTCAAAGCCTACATTTCACTTTTTTCCCCAAAAAGTCAAAAAATATTCTAAGTATTCATCCGTATTTCCTTTTTGTCTTCCGCTTTCATTTTGTTCATCTGAATTTCTTTTTGTGCATCCGCATTTCTTTTTGTTCATCCACATTTATTCATCCGCATTAACTTTTGTTCATCCGCATTTCTTTTTGTTCATCCGCATGTCTTTTTGTTCATCCACTTTCTTTTTGTTCAGCTGCATTTGTTCATCTACATTAACTTTTGTTCATCCGCATTTCTTTTTGTTCATTCGCATTTGTTCATCCGTATTAACTTTTGTTCATCCACATTTGTTCATCCGCATTAACTTTTCTTCATCCGCATTTCCTCTTTACTCATCCTTATTTCCTTACTCATCCGCATTGACTTTCTCATCCCATTGACTTTCTCATCCGTATTTCCTTAGTCATACGTATTAAGGGTAGTGAACCGTTATTAGGCGGTATTTACTTCTTGCATCAATCTTCTATGAATCTTGTGCAAGTGGGAGATTGTTGGACCTTGTATGCCCAAGACACATACAAGATTGATGTGGTTAGTACGTTATGATCCAAGTCAGGTCATACCCAATAACAAGCTAAACCAACACCAATAAATATTTATTTGTTGATAAGATCATCCAAATAAATAATGACACCAATTTAGAAAATAGGTTTTCTAAAACTTTTCTTTTGTAAAAGAACAACATTATATGGATAATTTGTTCATGAGATATTATTTGTTTCATTATTTAAGTGAGTTAAATAATAACAAATAAAATATGTTAATGTTATAAAATTAAAAGCGGTTTTTAATTTTATAAACATGGTGGTCAAGAGTGTTCCTTTTTCATAAAAATTGAAATGGGGGGAACCCATTTCAAAAGAGGATTCTGCCGCCCAAAGTGGTTGGGTTGGCAATCAATTTAGTCTTGGTCTTTGCAAGACTTTAGTTCTTCTTGCACTCTTCCATCATTTCACACATTCTCTCTCACACACACACTCAAGCAAGAACTCTCTCAAACAAGGCTGAATTTTCGGATTAGAATGTCCAAGTAGGCTGAAATTTTGGATTTTGAAGGTGCTTTAAAAGAGAGTTTTGGTGTTTAGCTCCCTAACTAGCTAAGTGTTTGAAAGAGCTTGGGGGTATCACAACTTGAGGCTTCCTCTCTTGGGGGCTGGACATTCAAGAACATTATCAACTTCATCTCATTCATCTATACATCTTGTGCTTGAAAGGTTGTCTCATTGCACACCCTATGGTTGTTAATTTGGTTTGATAACACACTATTTCACATATATATTTATGATCCATGTTCCTGGGTTTTGTTTATGGTTTGAAATGGCAAAATTTTCAGATGGGTAACCATATGTTTAAACCTTATATCCACTGCACTTTTATAGTTTAAATGGTTAAACTAACTTTGATTTACATGTTACAAAACCCAACAATGGCATCTAGAGCCGGTTATGTGGAATATGTGCTTCAAAAGTTCTTAAAAAGTTAGTTTTCATGGACTTTTTCAACCCATTAGGGGCTGTTTTGTTGTGGATGATTGAATCCCTTATTTTTCAAGGTTTAATCTTGCATGCTTTAGTATAAACCTTGAAAAAAATTAAGATCATATGGTTGATTGTGTTGATTGGACAAAACCCTAAAGTTTTGGTTCATGTTGGCTGAAACTTTAGGGCTGAAACTTTAGGGCTTAAATTAGGGGTTCATTGTTTTTCTTGGATGTTGTACATGTTTCTTATTTTGGTGCATAACATAGCCTTGACGTTATGTGTTTTGGATTTGGTGGATTATGGTTTTGTCATGTTGGTTTTGATTCATGAAAGGGTTGTAATATTTGTGTTTGTATTTTGGGTTGTAATTTATTATTCATTTGGTTATGTAATAAATAGATTAGGTGTATTTATTTTATTAGAAAAAAATGTATTAGGATATGATTTTGTAAAAGAAGATGCACAAGATGAAGACCCAAAGAAGGACACAAAAGACATGGACACTTGAACCATTTGGATGTGGATTCAAGTGGGAGTTCATGGACACATTTTGATGTGTCATCTTAACCCTTAAGAAAGACCTTATGACAACACTTGTGATGGCAAACAAGTGTGGTCAACATAGTGGCTATGGTTATGCACTTATGTTTGTATGTTTATGCTTGTTTGGATGTTTGTTGTATGATTGTTGGTTGATATTTGGTTATGCATAACAAACTCATTAACAAACTTAACAAGCTGAAAATTGATGGTTCTTTATCATTAAGTGGTTAATAAAGGGTTATTAAAAGGATTAATGATTTTAATAAAATGGGTTTTATTAAAAGTGAACCATAGGGTACCTTGTA
>BJCM01266254.1:0-13544 GCA_018326385.1 Flaveria bidentis | reverse complement strand
ATGCAATTGGAGACAAGCGAATGGGTTGTTCAGTCGTACGAATGAGTGAGCGACTGAGTTCAATCGTGCGAATGGGGTGTACGATTGAGTTCAATTGTGCGATTGAGTCAATCGTGCGACTGAAGGCTGCTATTTATGCAAAATCGAAGGTTTTTGACACTTTGACACAAAAACAAGATTTTTCAAGAACCCTAATCTGCCGAATGCCGAAAAACGTAAACTTTGAGACCTGGAGACGTCGAAAACACTGTTTTACTCAAAAGGTGATTCCTTTGAATGAAAAACGTGATTTTTACACCGAAACCAATCGAATCACACACAAAATCAAGAGCCAAAGCCCTGATACCAATTGTTAGGACCACGTACGTACGGAATACTAATAGATTCTGTGTTCATACCGGATCAAATATTGCGGAATCCTATTTGATTGGCGATCCAATCAGTGAGAATGCAATCCTGATCAATCTAACGATTAAAGAAACGTTAAGAACGAGTAGAAAAAAGATCAGTTGCAAACTATGAACTTGGAATAGGCTTTCTGGATGCTCTGGACGGCTAGGTTATGAGTATGTGTCAAAAATCTATTTTTTCCACGATTTAAGTGGTATTTATAGGTTTGCAGTCTTCATTCGTGCGATTACCCATGCGACTGATTCATACGCACGACTGAAAGTTCAGTCGTGCGACTGAGTCAATCTCATGTCTCACTCGTACGACTAATCTAGTCGTCTGGTTCAGTCGTGCAACTGGTTCATTAGCATGATGTATTCATGCATATGGTCCATAAGTATGAATCATCATATAAAAACTTCAAACCTATAAAATAAGTTTGTATATATGAATCAGATATAAGTAAACATCAAAGCACAAATCATATATTATTACAATGTTTCATTACACATGTGTAAGCCATGACAGACTTTTACATTAAGCACATAAACTAGGGACATATGTATCAACAGTGTTCAAAGCAAGAAGACAAATGCGAACAGGGAATGTCATTGGTCAACTAGATGTTGAGGTGGACCCTAAGATTAGCTTCAAAGGGAAAACCTTGAATAAAGGCCTAGTGACAGAACTATGAGCACTGTCACAGAACCAACAACTTCAATAATCCATCTCTTTAGTGAAACACTTACCGGTGAAGGTGTATCACAACCTCTCTCTGGCTAGAGCCTGGATGCTACTCCAAGCAATGAAGGCCAAATCTCTTTTTTACCCTGAGTCACAATGGTCTGTGGGTGACAAAGGGAAAAGGATAATGACTGCTAAAGAGATTGAGGAGGAGGAGAGAGAGAGGAAGAGGAAGCTAAGGGCAGAAAGTTCCATTAGGTCTTCAGGCTTCATGGAAGCTACAATCAGGGCTACCCCCAGTCCAAACACTCAAGATGACAAGTTAAGAGCATTCATGATTATTTACCTACATACTAAGAACTATGACATTGATAAGGTCATTTCTCTCCCCTTAGAAGAACTGAATGAAATGGCAAACATGGAAATGTCTAGAGAGAGTAAGGAAGAAGAGGATGCAAGGTTGCTCCTCCAAATCATAGAAGAAAGAAGACATAAAAGACTATACAAATATGTTCCTACCCTCTTCCCAGTTCGAGAAAGCCCCGTGCAAGAGACTATGACAACTCCATAACCTCAAGTAGATAAAGAAGCTGATAGGCAAAACATGATCAACTACCTGAGTGCCATAGGACCTTGCCAGGCAGTTGTACTTCTCCCTTTGTCCTTTGAGTATATTGAGTTTGACTATCTCAAATAGCTTGAACTTCAAGTACTCAAAGAACAAAAGGCTACAAAGAGAAAGATGAGAGAAGAAGCAGCCAAGTTAAGAGCTATCATCCAAAAGAGTCAAAAGAAGTCTACTGATAGGCAGAAAATGATGAGCTTCTTGAAGCTGTATGGATTCTCTAAAAGGAGACTTGGCTTAATGTCTCTATCCACCATGGATAAGAATATAAGGGTGATCGAGCAGAATATCAAGAGAGGAGATCTTATTGACTTACCTTCCCCATTAAGTCAAGCCCCTCCGGAAGTGGAGGTTAAGGTTTAACAATTTGAGACAACATAACCTAGACCTCCTACTGTACCTCAGCAAGCTTCATCTTCTGATCCACAGCAGGGTCAAACTCCCTCTCCTTCTGAACCTGTGAGAGTGGAGGACCCAACTGAGAAGGATAAATTAGAACAACCTTGTGCTAAAGGCCAGTCCTCTGAATCAAAGACTTTAAAAAGGAAGAATCAGATGGTTAGAAGGGAAAAGTCAAAAAAGAAGTTGTTGGAGCATATATAGTCATATATAGTGTGTCCGTCGCTTGACGAATAGTCTAGGCTTAATGTAATACACCTGATATGTTGTAAACACATGAAACTGAGTCATTCGCAGGAACATATGCGAATGAGACTCAGTTGTACGACTTAGCCATGCTAATAGGCCAGTCGTGCGACTGAGAGATGCTATTGGGCCATTCGTAACAGTGAACCATAAGTATGGTCCAGTCGTACGATTGAACCATACGTATGGTCCAGTCGTACGATTGAACCATACACAGGTCCTATCATACGAATGGGCCCAGTCGCATCTGATATGGGCTGAGGCCTATAAATACTAGTTTCATTGTGTAGAAAACTAAAGGAGTGTGCCCGGGGCCTAGGTGCTACTGGATGAGAGGGGAGATCATGCTCGATCTCCCCTTGCCAAGAGTCATGATTCTTATGTTTAATGAGCTTGTAATCATTAGGTTTTATCAATGAAACCATCTTATTATTATTCGTTATCTTGTTTGTCTCTTGGTTTTGGTTTTGTTTCCTTCCGTCAAGAACACGCTCGGATGTCAACCGATCTAACGACCTCACAATTGGTATTAGAGCCTATTACTACTAAAATGATCTAACAATCATTCTAGCAATCCGAGCTCTTGATTTCTTGTTCTATTTCATGTTTTTTGACGTTAAACCCACTTCGTGTTCTTCGTTTTTTGCTCAGATCTTGTTACGTGTGTTATTTCTTGGTTAAAATCGAATTCGGAATAATTTTCTTATCACCCTTGCGAATTTGATGATGTCTATTTTGTTTTGGTTCATGTAAAATTCATCAGATTAGGGTTTTTAGCGGCCATGGCGGCTGTAGATATGAAAATATGCGTGCATATCTGCTCATGAGACTGGACCATTCGTACAACTGGACCATGCGACTGGACCAGTCGTATGTTCAATCGGACGACTGAGCCATCCACATTGACTCATCCGCATTTGTCCAATCACACAATTGACTCATCCTCATTTGTCCAATCGCACGATTGACTCATCCGTATTTGTCCAATTGCACGAATATATCATTCGTATCATCCATTCACACGAAAGTGATATTTTTCCTCCATGTCATACGAATGAACAGTGTTCCAGACAAAAAAAGGGTATTGAACTGCCTCTCGCATAGATTTGAGAATGAGCAAAGAACACTCACTCTAAGGTTCTTTTGTCAAATAAGTTCGATGGATACCCCATTATTCGTTGGACTTCCAGAGCAGATGAGTTTTGTTAGAACACAAAAGAGAGAAGAGAAGATGTCAGCAGCTGGTGCTGATTTTGTGGGGTAGTCAGGAGCATCTGACTATCTATGGGCCAATCAAGTTATATTTATCCGCACAGAGAGCATTTTGATTCTTAGGGGGAATCCATGTACAGAGAAATTGAAGACGCAATCAGAAAGTGATGATGTGAGTTGGTTTCTGATGATGAACCTGAGTGCATGCTGATTTGTTTGAGATTGGCAACTGTGGATTGGAACCTTCTACCTTTTGCCCAATACACCGTATGAAGACGCCAGGAGAGCAAAATGTTTATATATTGGGATATGCTGAATTTGAGGGGGAATTTCTGCAGGTGTTAATGTTAATCAGATTAGCCTATGTGAAGATTGGAGCAATAGAAAACTGTTCATGTCATTATCTGGAAAAATCAGTCATATGGGGAATCTTGCTGCTATGATGGTGTTCTACAAAATAAACGAAAGCTATTGTGCCTAAATTCATTTTCAAGGATACTGTAGCAACCTGATGGATCAACAACGTTGGCTAATATGGTTTTTCGTTTGATTCTATTAGAAACCATGGCAAAGATAACTGAAGATTGTAAGAGGTGTTATATACTATTCTCAAGCAACGTCCAAGGGGGAATTTGTTGGAGCATATATTATCATATATAGTGTGTCCGTCGCTTGAAAAATACTCTAGGCTTAATGTAATACACCTGATATGTTGTAAACACATGAAACTGAGTCATTCGCAGGAGCATATGCGATTGAGACTCAGTCGTACGACTGAGCCATGCTAATGGACCAGTCGTGCAACTGAGAGATGCTATTCAGCCATTGGTAAGACTGAACCATGTGTATGGTCCAGTCGTACAATTGAACCATGTTCATGGTCCATTCATACGAATGGGCCCAGTCGCATCTAATATGGGCTTAGGCCTACAAATACCAGTTTCATTGTGTAGAAAATTAAAAGAGTGTGCCCGGGGCCTAGGTGCTACCGGATGAGAGGGGAGATCATGCTCGATCTCCCCTTGCCAAGAGTCGTGATACATATGTTTAAGGAGCTTGTAATCATTAGGTTTTATCAATGAAACCACTTTATTATTGTTTGTTATCTTGTTTGTCTCTTGGTTTTGGTTTTGTTTCCTTCCATCAAGAACACGCTCGGATGTCAACCGATCCAGCAACTTCACAGAAGTCCAAGTCATCCACCGCTAAACCTCAAGATGAGTCAGAAGATCCCGAGGAAGTGCAACAAGAGGAAACTCAATCAACTCCAATCCAAGCAGCTTCTTTTGCATCAGGAAGACCCATCTTGTCCTGGATCTTTACTACTAATCCAGAAAGTTGTTATGTCAATAGAGATCAAGGTGGTCAAGATGTCTACACATGTCATGAAATGTTTAACCTACCTCGGTATGATCTTTTTCAGATGAGAAGATACTTTGAAAGTCTAAGTGATCATGACCATCTAATGAAGAATGGCATGCTTTTTTTCATAATGAGGAATGTGAATATCTAAGGTCTTCAGATGTTTTGGCAGCATCAACCTAGGGAGAGTTTGTAAGGTTTAGTGTAAGGCTGATACACCTAAAACATCCTAAGTCTATCTTGCATGCATGCACTTAAGTGTAGAGTAGAAATTCTTCGGTAGTTTTACACCCTGCATCAGAATTATTCCAAGTGTTAAATCTTTCGAAGGCAAGACCAACATCTTCTGAAGCCAAAAGTGAAGTATTTTGAAGCTTTAAAGACAAAGTCTTCCAAAACCAAGAAGTGAAGACCGATTTCTTCCGAAGACTTTTAACACAAACTTATACAAGTTGGTGAAAAGGTTCATGCTTTTGGTAATTGTACATTGAGGTCTTGAGTCCGTTGCTTTATACTTTATGTACTTTTATCCTTTTTGTAATATGTTAGGATGTGAGTTACAGAATGTCATAGTCACTAGTCAAAAGGCAATCTGCCTTTTGACTTTACATTTGATTTTGTTATTGTCTAGATCAAATGTTTCCAGATGGCTTTCTAAGCATGGCCAACTATAGGATATAGTATAAAGTATCTTAGGTCTTTCTATTTTTTTATGCTTTGTAACACTTGAAAAGAACTTGAGAGCAATATACAACATTCTTGAAAACCAATATCCTTGTGTTGTTTGTTCTTGTTCTATCTTATACTTCCTTGTGTTCTAAGTATCAAACCAAATTGTTCCCAATTCTCTATTTGATCTATTAAGGGTTCTAAAACACTCTCCTCATTGTGTGTTTTGTTGTAAGTAACCATTCCTTAAACGGTCCTACAAAGCTTCTTTACGGCTCGTAACCTTGAATCGATATATAGGTTACTGGTCGTGAAGTTGGCTCACGACTCATAACCCTTGAAACCTTTGAAAAGCTTACAAGCCGTTAGACATGCTCATGGCTTGTAAGCTTCTAAACCCTTTAAAGGTATTGCGGGCTGTGAGGCTCTTCACAGAATGTAACAATTTTCGACTTTGAATATATCTTGATTTTTTTTAATAATTTTTTTACAGATTATGCCATCGCGTAAGCGTGCGCGTCCTGAGACCGATCCTAAGGGTCAGGGTGATTTTTTAGACCCTCACCTGTACCTTTAGTTTTAGTGAAAGACTATGCCACGTAGACGGCTTTGCAGGTTGTTAGGACAACCTCTAAAGGGGACTCGTTCTATCGACTGGGATGTGATGGAGTCGGTGGGTGATTAGAGCGTGATGTGGATCTTATTGGGGCCGAGGATGAGAAACCGTAGTGGCCGATGTTCGACTTTGGATATAGGAGGGACCAGCCAGAGCTTACATTGGATTTCTAGGCTACATTTTTATTCACTCCCACCACTTCTACAAATGACCCCCTTGTCCATATTGCCGTTAGGTTCAACTTAGGGGGTCGGAGATGAGAATTTATGATGAGGGCGCGGGCGGTCGTCCTGTGTTGGGGTTCAACAATTGAATAAACTGAAGCCTACCAAATCATAATTATAGCCAACTAAAGATCCCATTGTACAAGTTCAGAGACCAAGTTGATCACAACAATACAAGACAATTCAACATGACAAAGTCAACATCAAGACAATTAGAAAGTCAAAATTAGGTCATGTTGTAATAATAATATAAATAGACCCACTAGTGTATTTTTGCAAGTGTGGCTTTTGTGTGTGTGTTTCTTATGGTGTGAATAACCACCCAATGAGAAATCCTCTCCTTTGGGTGGGTTTGATTTCACCAGCCATCTATGATTCTCATTGTAACTTGTTTATTAACATCAATGAAATCATAACATTAGTATTATCCATCTCTTTGTTCTCTAATTCACACACATCCACCCATCTTAATTTTGATTTTTAGATCTGAACGAGATGAATCCTAATATCCAAGCTCAATGAATCTAAAATATTGATTTAGCAAAATGGTATCAGAGCTGTTGGTTGCTGGATTTATCTAGTTTTCAGATCTAATTTCATATTTAATGATGTCAAGAACAATTAAGAAAAGAAGAAAAATGAAGAACAAAGTCTATGTTCATCAAAAACCCATATGTTCATACCCAAAATCAAAAGAAAAACCAAAAAATCTGTTCAACTATGGTACGATTTGAAGAATCATGAAGATGTTCATGATTATTCCTTCAAAATTAGATGCAATTGAACAAGATTAACATCAAAAAAGAAGAAAACACATTTGTTCATCTCAAAATCAAGAAGAAAAATCATCAACATCTGTTTTAATATCGTATGATTTGAAGAAATATAATCATTCATTTGATTATTCCTTCAAAATTCGATGCAATTGAACATGATTATCATTAAAAACAAAGAAAAGATGAAGAAATGGAAGCTACTGTTAATTTCCGACCTGCACTGCAGTGTGAAATCGTTTTTGTTCAAGTCTGAAAACAAATGCGGATGAAAAAAAAATGTGGATGAAGCTTGATCAAATGCGGATGTATTATACACAAATACGGATGTGTTATCCACAAATGCGGATGTGTTATACACAAATGCGGATGAATTGTCACCAAATGCGGATGACTTGTCAACAAATGTGGATGACTTGTCACCAAATGCGGATGACTTGGAAACAAATGCGGATGACTTGTCACCAAATGCGATTGACTTGTAAACAAATGCGGGTACTTTAAGCACAAATGTGGATGCATTGAAATCAAATGCGGATGCCTTGAAAACAAATACGGATGCTTTGCAAATAAATGCGGATGAGTTAGCAAAGAAATGCAATTGTGTTGCAAGAAATGCCTATGAATAGAACTTCAAAAAGAAAAGAATATCATGAATGTGGATGATTGCAACCAACATGCACATCCATTTTGATCATGAAAGCAAAAAAAGAAGAGTATAGAAATCAATTTTGGTCACTTTTCCACAGATTCACCTAGGGACGTGTACAACTATCAGATGCCCTTTTTGAAATACTTGGGCTCACATTTTTTTATGATATTTTGCACCCGTGTTTGACTACTGAGCGGACAGTTAGCCGGACTTTAATCAAAGGAGTACTCATTATCTGAAAAATGTCATTTATCAAGTTATTTCAAAAGAGTGGAAGTGTGTTCAACATTGATTCATGTTCCTAATACAGTTTATTAAAGTTCAAAGCCTCACCATATGCCTAATACATTCTAATCCTTGAGTTGTGATATGAACTGTAATCCAAAAGTGATACAACCAATATCCAATACCAAGAATTATTCTCAAGAGATTCTAACCTTTGTCAGAAATATATTAGGAGGAGCTTAATTTGAGGGGGGAGAACATCAGTGAATTATGTTAGAACATCAGTCAATCTAGAAGGCATGTGACAGAGAAGATCTTCAAATTCAAGGTTTGGCAAACATTAGTTTAGGGGGAGTATTGTTGGGGTTCAACAATTGAATAAACTAAAGCTTACCAAATCATAATTACAGCCAACTAAAGATCTCATTGTACAAGTTCAGAGACCAAGTTGATCACAACAATACAAGACAATTCAACATGACAAAGTCAACATTAAGACAATTAGAAAGTCAAAATTAGGTCATGTTATAATAATAATATAAATAGACCCACTAGTGCATTTTTGCAAGTGTGGCTTTTGTGTGTGTTTCTTATGGTGTGAATCACCACCCAAGAAGAAATCCTCTCCTTTGGGTGGGTTTGATTTCACTAGCCATCTATGATTCTCATTGTAACTTGTTTATCAACATCAATGAAATCATAACATTAGTATTATCCATCTCTTTGTTCTTTGATTCACACACGTCCACCCATCTTAATTTTTATTTTTAGATTTGAACAAGATGAATCCTAAGATCCAAGCTCAATGAATCTGAATTATTGATTTAGCATCCTGGGATTTTACACAAAGGAGGAGAAAGCAACCGACATCCGTTTCCTCACTGATGAGGTTTGATCCGAGCCAAGACCTCTGGTAGGATGGTGACCGACTCTCTCGAAATAGTGATGGGAGGGCGCTACTCATGCAACTTCTATCAAAGATCATTTGTACCGATATCTTCATCAGTGCATTGTCGGCACCATATTCGGACGCGACCAGAGCACCAAGCAGGTATTACTCAAATATGTTTTTTTACGAGCTCTGATTATCCCTAGGAGGGTTAATCTTGCTCAATGTATAGAAACTTATTTGCTTTCCATTGTTATGAGGAAGATAATATATCATTTACCTTAATTAACATATTTATTATTTATTTGATTATTTGTTTATTAATTAATTATTTATAGATGGATTGTCCTATAGTTTGCGGGGTGTATATCACCGTTTGCCTCTTGTTTAGGGGTATGCACAGATGCGCTACTTGTGTGATAGATGAGGACGCCCCACCATGGATATTAGGCCACTGGACTATGTTGGCCAAGAGTATTGCTGCCAATTTTGATGGCAACCTATGATGGTCCACTGACGGTAGTAAAAAAATATTCCACTCTCCCTTTCAGGTTGACAAGGAGGAGGGAAAGGAGCAGCAACAACACAGAGCACGATAGTAGGGCCCTCCATAGCAGTCGCCATCGCTTCCGAGGACTATTATCCGGTAGGTTCCACCTACTGAGGAGTTTATGGTCGAGTCCATACATTTGCTTCGGGAGATGCATGCTATGCATTTGTGGCAGATGGAGCTGAGCATCATATGGGCTGCATCATAGGGGATTGTTCTTACACCTCGCTCGGAGATTGTTTCTTTTGTGAGGCCACCGGTAGATAGTGACGATGTAGCCGACGATGCCGCGGATTAGCCACCTCTGGGTAATTATTTTGATGTATTTTGTTTCTGTTTTGATGTAAAAAGTTGTATTTATTTAAAAAGTCATTATATTTTTACAAATTGCATATTATATTAAAATCTGACTATTACAACAATAATACAAAAACCATTACAAACATCGTTACAATAATACAACTTATAAAAAATTAATATGTTCAGGCTTCTCGTCTTTTCTCAATTCAAAAAATATTTGAAAAATTATGACTCGTATATAAGCTTCCAATCATTAGCATTTGGTGTTTCATAATTTCTTAAATATCCACTTGAAAAAGGCACTGGATAGTCAATTACTAATCGAAGCCAAATAAAATGATTTCCATTCACAAAGACAATTGCAATCAATTGGTGGTTAGTGATATCGCAAGGAGATAACCAGAATTGAAAATAGGTTGCACTATTAGCGGTTGAAATAAAAGTTAAAACCACACGAAACCTGTTAGCAATTAAGATCACGGCAGGTGGCACTGTTATCCAATGTTTATATGGAGCTGCACGTATCTTATTCCAGTCCAATATATTTCTTAGTCACTTGATATCATGAATCATATCATCACACTTATTTTCAATTTCATCTAGCTCCACTATAAGTTCGGTACAAATAAAACACCATAGATTTACATCATATCCCAATCTAACTGCTTTAACCCAAAAAACACAATTACTGTCCGTATATACATCATCCGCACCCAAAATGTATGGGTAGAACACTAATGGAATCGAATTACAAAACTGGTAATAGTTGTTTTTTGTCCCCTGGGATAGATGAAAACTTTGAAGTCTATTGGGATGATATATCTTTGGCTCATGTTTTGAAAGACATTGATTGACTGCTGAAGTGACCATTGTTTAGACTTCACCACCGAACTTGAATATCTTGGAGGAACGTGAATATTTTCTTGTTCTTGCACGATTGAACTATGTCTAGGAGGGTCTATTCACATTTTGTTTCTTATCCTTTTTGGGACAACCACATGTATTCGTTTGCACTTTTGAATCTTTTTGATCTGTTTTTTGCTAGATTTATAAATGATTTTATCATACCCACTACAGATATTTTCACTCTTTCTTGTTGAAAAAGTAAATGTTTTGTCACCGTCTCCATTTTTTATGAACATTTATTTTTGTGAAATTAAGGATCGCAACCAGGAATTATCAGTGTTTGATTGAGTTCGAATAATGATCGCGGGATTATCACTAATTGTTGTTCAATTGATTGAATATAAAATAGCAAACACAATAGAACGTAATAATGAAGAACAAAACAATTAATTGCAATAAATGAATGAACACGATTTGATTCAAAAGTATTTCATTAAAAACACTAATTAATAGTAATTGGTGATGATGATGTTTGCTATGATTTTGTTGATGATTTTGGTGTAATTGATGGGGCGCCTACTAGGTATTTAGTCGTGCCTCTAAGTGTGAGCCTACATGTTGTATTTATAGGCTCAGGGATTTACTGCTAGGGTAACAGTAAATCATTTGGAATCAATAACTTTCTTATCGAGGTAAGAAAGTTACTCAAAGAATGTTATGATGTGACATTCTCTAACCAAATTAAAATCATCCGTAGAAGTTGACTTTATGACATCACTCAGTGATTGACTTGTTGACTTGATGTACTTGGTGAAGTACATGCAAGTGTTGGTCTTCCGTAGAAGTTTTGCCTTCCATAGGAGTCTTCACTTGATAGACTTCATTGAACTGCAAGTTGTTCAACCGTAGATCTTTGATCTTCCAACAGGACCCCTTTACTTCATCCGCACAAAAGTGTTCTTATGCAGAAGATCCTCAAATGCACTTTGTGTAAGAAGATTATCTATGGAAGAACACAAATGTTTATCTGTAGATGTTTCTTATACTTAGTCAAATTTCATGAAATTTGACTATTGTGAATCCAAGGATCGCAAACAGGAATTATCAATGTCGGTCGATGGCAAGTCAATGTTTGCGGAAACAATGTTGATTTGGTTTAATTGTTTGAAATAACTTTAAATATCAATAAATGTTCAAGACCACACGTAACAAAACACAATTAATGATTAATAAGTATTTCATTAGAACATGTTAATGATTACAAATATAATGAATGAATGATATCAAAGTATGTTATGATGTGACGGCTGCTAGGGTTTGATTGAGAGACTTTGAAGTGATTGTCGTATTGCTATTGCTGTTGTCGATCAATCAATCGTCTGAAACAACCCCCCCCCTTTTGAATTGAAACCTAGGATCGATATATATAGACAATGATGTTTCAGTTATAGGAAACACTGGATCTCTTAGGATTTTATTTGTTTCAGTTAAGGAATCATCGGATTTCTCGGGATTTGCATAACTACCTAGTTGACTTGTTGAATCGTAACTCTTGTATTATACAAGTGTTTGTACTCCGCAGGAAGATTGTCTTCCGTAGCTGATTTGTTCTTCCGCAGAAGAATTGTTCTTCCACAGAAGAATTGTTCTTCCGCAGATGTCTTGTTCTTTCGAAGCAATCTTGTTCTTCACTTCTGGTTGTTCATCCGTAGAAGATCTTCAGATGTATAGTTACTTGTAAGAAATATATCTACGGAAGAACAAAATGTTCATCCGTAGATGTTTCTTACACTTGGTCAATTTTATAAATTGACCAAGTATAATGTTTGTACCTGCAACCATACATAAATCAACACACAAATGGGTTAACCTATATATTTAATGCAAACTCAATAATGAATTACAAACATTAATTACAGATATTAATTCAAGTACTAAGCCTATACATAATGAACTAGATCTACTAAACCTAGACCTAAAAATACTCCCCCTTAGGCTTAGATACTTGTAATCAGTTCTTTAACACTGAAAGTTCCTTCACTGGCGCAATAATCTTATTGTAGAAGTAAGACACAGCAGTCTTCTGATCATCATACTTGTAGTTGATCTTCATCTTGCTGAACTTCTTTAGAGTCTCAAAGCTTATCCCCGGAACATCTTCCTCCATAGCAAGTGTGTCTAACACATTGTTGTTATTCATCATTTCTAGCTCATCTTGCTCTAAAATTCCGAGTTCAGTTACTTCATCAAAAGTTGTTCCCTTTAGCAGTCCAACATTGAATCTTCTTCTTTTGTAGGCTTTGGCATGTAATTTGTCAATCACTTGGATCACATGGACATGCAGGAACAAGTCATTCTATGCTTTTTCATCAGCCAACTTGGGAAAGAATTTATCATTAAGGTACGAGGTGTAGCTGGGATGAAGTAATTTGATTTCCACAGGATCAAAGATCCTGATCCGGTCAGCTTTCTTGTTTCCAGCATTTCTTAACAACACCAACTCCTTTGTTTTCTCAACATAACCCTATTCAGTTATAGGGTATGTGAATTGGGTCCCTTCAATGCATTTGATTGCTGCTGTAGTTCTACTTTTGTATCCAACCCTCTTCAAGAATTCATCATCTACAGTTTCTGAGGCATTGGACTTGTATCTTTTAATCCCTTTGATTCTCTTCTGATGCTCTGCATCTTCTCTTTTAGCTTCACTTAGGACATCATCTTTAAACTTAGTCTTGAGCTTTCCTACTAGAGTTGAGAAGTCTCTTCCTCTAGGGTGAATTGGATAATTGCAGATGATCAGGCTTTGAAGATCTTTGATGTCATTCTCTGGTAGACTCACCACTGAAAATACATCATGGAAGTATTCAACTCTTCCAGATGTT